>JAHZNA010004485.1:0-12206 GCA_027743935.1 Sinodicranocentrus sp. ZH6 | reverse complement strand
AATTCTTGGGAAAAATGGATCCGAGTGTGAAGGAATTTGTGGAAGTGAGTGAAGGGATTTCTTTCAAGTTTGTGTTTCCCGATGACATGCTACCTCCACAGAGTACGGAGTATGCTCACTTGAATTCAGACCAGGCAAGAGACTTGCTTTCGAAACTGCTGGTTATCGACTCTGAAGAGAGGTTAAGCGTGGGGTCAGCATTACAGCACCCATACTTGAGGATGTGGTACGACAAGGAGGAAGTACATCAGGTATGTACAAAAACATGTACAATATTCCGTAATATATTTTCGAGATTATAAAATTTGGGCATTTGGTTTTTTATTTAGACAGCTAAAGGATTTTACCTGGGAGAGAGGATGAATCTTTTGGATGCTTCTCTGGATTTGTGGAAAAGTTTGATTTTTGATGAGATTCAGCAGTTCCACTTGTAGCAGCGAATGGCTTATAAGCGAGTGTTAAGGAATGAAAAGTCAATCTAAATATATGTTTTACTACATAAATTAATATTTTTGGATAAACTTAATTGTAATTAAATACTTTAAACATAAGTCAATAAATGTATATAAAAAGCTGTTAAAAATATGCTAAAGCTGAGCTTGCCGAGCAGAATTTAAAATTATGGTAAAAAATCCCTCCTTTGATTTTTTCTTTTCTTCTTCAATCTTAAAGCAAGATGATAGTAGACTTGTGGTAATTTAGAATATTAGGGTTGTCAGTTTTCATTGAGGAAAATGGAAGTGCAAGTTCAAGTTCAACATGTATAAATTCTCCCTGCCTTTCAGCCATGCAGATACTCTGCCATATATTTCCCTTCACAACACAACTCACAACAAAATGCAAAGCAAGAAGCAGGCATGCATGCTCAGCCCAAAATCCAGTCTAGTTTTATTAATTGATATGGCCTTGAAGCTGCTCGCTGGAATGGAGCAGGAGAAAATCCTGTGCATATGCTGTGTCGTTGGAAGCTTATATTACAAATAAAACATTACAAACAACTATTTCCATTCTTTGATTCTCGGGATGATGATCTCATGCAAATGGGTGTTCTTTTGCTGACCAGTAGATAATGTTTTGTTGATGGAGGAGGAGAAGTTAGTAAAAGGATTTAGATTAGACTTCAATCCTATTCCCGCTTGTCGTGTGAATCATTTAATTTGAATTGAGCAACACACCAAAAATTACCTGCAGCTCAAATGGCAAACAAACTGGTTTACTGACGTGAGTGCTTTTTCACTTGAAATATTTTGCTGAAGGCAGAGCTGCCATGAGTTTCTTTTTCCTTTCTCATCTCCTCCACTTGGCTTTTAATGTATATCTTGAATATTAACAAGCTGTGATTGAGATGAAGTGGCCAGTTGAGATCTACACTGGGTTGGGGAAGGTTGCTGGAGAATTTAGTCCGTCCATAATATTTTCAATTTTGTGTCGTTATTATTTAAACGGAGAAAATGAATTTGAAAAAATACTTTTCCGAATCCTTTCGGGTCTACACGACCCCGAAGCTGGTGCAAGTTCAAAGCCCAACGATTGCAAAAGTGTCGGTTCTTTTGTTTGTCACGGTTTGGTTGTCATTTTTAGCGACAATTAGTTTTGACGTGACTCGCTTGTACAAAACCAGCTATCCAGTGAGAGGTGCAGTGCTCACGCAAGTGGAGGGATTTGCTTCAACGAAGAATCTTACCAATGAAGATATCAACATGAAGTCTCCAGAATTGTACAGAAGGATGTGGGACACCACTGACCTAGTTCATCCTATCCATGGAGGGGAAGCAGGAACTGGAAGTTTTTCAATAGTGACCAACATGGTTATCACTCCGGATCAAGTTTTGGGAAAGTGTGCGAGTGCTCCAAGTTGGAAAAATACTACAAAGGAATTGAATTGCACGAAAGATTCAGATTGTAAAAAAGGTCACTGGGGACCAGAAACTCATGGGATTTTAACGGGAAAATGTGTGAATGGGAAAAGTTGCGAGATTGAAGGATGGTGTCCGGTTGAGCCGCCATCAGAAATATTTCCAAGGTAAAACATTGTAAAAATCGAATATTTTTATACAAGGAAAAGTAAGGATTTTAAACAACTTAAACAGATACGGATCAAAGCCGCTTCTCGAACAAGTTCAGGATTTTACAATATTTCTCAAAAACAGCGTCGACTTTCCAGGAGGAGATGAGAGGACACTGACAAATGTGGCGAATGAAACTGGAGAATATTTACAAAGCTGTTTTTACAATAAAGAGTCGGATCGATATTGTCCAAGATTTAGAATCAGAGATATTCTCTTGGAACACGATCCAATGGAGGATGTCGACGATGTTTTTGTTTTGGTGGGTTTTGATTTTTTTTTATAAAATTGAGGTGTGTATAAGGGGGTTATATAAAATTGAGGTTTTGAATTTTTGTACGAGAATTGTTTTTTGTGTGGAATTTTGAAGGGTGCCGTGTACAGGATCAGGATAAATTGGATGTGTGAGCTTGACTTTTGGAGAAGCTACTCGAGAGACAATTGCGACCTTACTTATACTTTCGACAGAGTTGATGATCCCGACGCGGGAGTTTCCCGAGGGTGGTTTTTCCGCTCCGCAAAGTATTTCGGGGAAAAACGAACCCTCTATAAAAATTATGGAATAAAATTTCTCGTCGAGGTTGAAGGACATGCGAGAAAATTCGACTTTTTCCTTTTGATCACCATGATTGGGTCCACAATTGGATATTTCTCTGTGGTGAGCTTCTATTGTTCAAAAATTTGAATAAGAATTTAAATGTTCGAAAACTTGATTGAAATTTTTTCTCCAAATAGACTGGTTTAGTATGTGACAATCTTTTGGATGTGTTCAACTGGCTGAGCAAAAAGACACATTTGAATATTAAGTTCCACTCCATCTGCGACCGATTTGATGACAGCGATAAAAAGGAGGGGAGCCCGGAGATGGAAAAATTGGAAGTTTTATCGTAGCTTGATTGTTATGTTACCAAATTTATGGTAAGGTAAACTACTTTAGAATTTTAGGCAGGATTATTCTCATAGAAAAGTGTTGCTTATCGGGAGTGCTGTATTGAAATACAATTTTTCTACAAAAAATAAACAGGTTTGGTGGGAGGGAATGGTGGAACAGTAACTTAAATTTTGATTCCAAACTCATTTCTAGCAGAATGCATCCAAGGCTGCGTTGAATTATTGCTTGAAATTTTTACCCGTAATTAACAAAAATTCAAAGCAAATCGAAAAGAATTTAAAGGATTGCAAGAAAGGCAAAAATTACATTGGCTTGCTTTAATTTAGCCAAAAGTTGGCTCAACCTTGAAATTGCTCCTGCTCAACTGGATCGATCGATCCATGTGGCTTTGCAGGAGAAAGAAGCAGACATGCAATATAAAATCTGTTTTGATGGACTTGAAATATTCCCTTGGGCTGTGATATTTCTACCAGGAAAGGAGAAAAAACACTGGTTTGTTGACGTCCTCATCTTTCAGTTCAAGTTTGGGTGGGCTAAAGCCAGAACACATTGTCAGAATTGTGATGGATATTGATTTTCGTTTCACGAGTTCATATTTCATATTCTACTTTATGGAGGATAATGATAGGCTGTGGTGGAAATGAAATGACTAGTCCGGAATTACCCTCCTGTGGTGAAGGTTGTTGTTTTCCCTCTGGGAATATAAAATAGACTGTATAAAATCGAAACTGTTTGGAACAGTGGAAAAATGTAATTCCACTTGTAATCATGTGATGAAACCTATATATGTATCAAGTCACGCAACACTTCCTGTGTCTTATGAGATTACTGGGATGCGAGAGGATGACGTGTTACACGAGAAGTGTTGAAGGTCTGAAAGAAATACGTGTCAATTTGTTTAGTATTTTTTACTCTTTTTTAATTGTTCACAGCTAATTAGGGAAAGTGCTTTGGCTTTATTTTGGAAATAAAATGGGTTATTTTGAAGAGTGAAGTGCACAGCAGCAAAATAGTGAGCTATTTATATGCACATAAAATATAAAGAGATATTCCAGAGAGTGCCATGCCGTTTATTGGAAAATGTCTTTGCAGGACAGAGACAGAAGCCGTCGTTGATGTGATTTAGCATTCACTAAAATACACGCTGAGAAAAACAGAAAAGCATGGGGAATAGGGGAAAGGAACTCAGTAGTTGTTTCTTTCATGCATATTTATTTTTCTGCTTGAGATGCAGATTTTTTGTTTGAAGATTTGGTTTAAAATATAAATGAAAATGTATGGTCATTTGTGTATGTCGGCAAGTTAAATTCACCATTTACCAAAATAAAGATCAGTTACAAGTGAGAACATTATCCGGGAGTAATGAAGTACTTGCTAAAATGAGTTTTTGTAGATTAAGCTTCATTCATTTTCGCCATTTACCATATTCGTGTTGAACCTGCTTTGTAAAATGAATGGAATGAGAAAAAGGATAAAATATTTATACATTTTTCTACCATTCATCCTCCTCATTTTGATTTGGAGCCTGCTACACAATAGCCATAAAAGAGGATTACGTTTCATTCTCGGAAAATGTTTATTGCTTGGATGAACTTGGCTACGTGGACTCGAAGTGGAGCAAATTTGCTGCTGCAAAAATGGTATAAGTATGAAATGGGTTTTTAGCTTCTGGCATTTCAAAAGAAGAGGTTGAAGAGGATTGTGATAGATAGTTTTCATTTTTATCATTTTTTTACACTTGGTTGAGATCTTGTAATTAAACTTTACGCAAGCTTTGGACAAATTGTGAATTTAGGATTTTGAAGAAATTCTGTTTCTCCTGAGTGAAATTCTTTTTAAATTTTTGCATTTTCAATTTTTAAATAAATTTTAGAGTATCAATAAATAAATCATGTTTCCATTCTGTTAGTCACACGCTCAATACAAAATATTCGGTAACTATTTATGTGGAACATAAAGTGAAAAAATCACTAGAGTAGTTACAGTTATAACTGGAAATATCAAAATAGTTTCCGTCCTTACTGATATAAAGACAGCTTCGAAAAACAGACATAGGCTTATAGTTATTTTTGAGTAGGTCAGGAACGGCTACATTCCTCTGATCCCATGTAAACTGCCTAATCTCGTCGGCATCTCTTCCAGCGGTCCAATACTGATCTAGTCATTTTTTTAAACTTGTTAGCTAGATAATTTGTAATTTTTATATTTTATTAGCAAAAACCTTACTTTTTGGAAATGAAACAGATTTTAACATCTCTTTTTGACTTTCTGTGATTATAGCAGCGAGCTGCATTCCATTTGATTGGCAATATGACCATGCATCCCACCAAGACTACATTTTCAATCAGGAAATCAGTATATTTGTATTATCAATTATAATTAGATATAATAATTTTTAATGAGAGATTACTCTAGAAGTTGTATTTTCATAATAATACGTCAACCCATCAGCATCTCCAATCAAATGCAGATCCAGAATTACACCTGAAGAGAAAAATCGAGATACTAAAAAATATTTAAAATACCAGAGTCCTTTGTGTCATTATTTCCATGAACAACTGCCCCAAAGGCTGCGATAAGCAGCATCACTGAAGATACAAAAATCACGTTATTCATGTTCACTTCTGCTGGCCAGAGATATTGAGCTCATTAATGGACTTTTTTGAATGATAATGACTACAAAATAGGTGGGGTGTATTTATACTGTGTGGAAGCACGCATAACAATATTTTTATCTTTCCCAATCAAAAAGTCTTTCAAAGAGGAAAGTGGAAATGTCTCGTCACTTTTACAATTTACGGGCGGCGAATTGAGTCGGGTGTATTTCAAAGCTAATATTTAATCCACTTTTTGTGGTATCCTAATTGGAAACCTTGAAAGATACGTGGACAAGTTTACAGATAAAGGGGCAGGATCGTGCTTCATACTTGCAGTAAAAACACTCAATTATGTCGTGATCTCGCCGGCTAAAATTAATCAAAGGCACTAACTATATGTTTTGTAAGTTCAAATGAACTCATTATGGTCATTAGTCAATCTTTTTGATGACAATGCGGCAGAAATTAATGCTCGAGTTAGCTAACAACGCATTAGTCAAATCAAAGTCTGTTTATTATTTAATGTAAGGCTTACAAATAACTCATCAGTGCTGGAGCAGGTGTTCTATATACTAATATACCACATATACACGTATTTCTCTGGAAAACATTGTATTCACAAGGTTCGACACTCGTCATAATTTTATGCGACTACAGATTAATAATAAAATATTCATTTGTGGAAAACTTTTTAAAGAATATTCATTATATTCAAAACAATTATGTCTGTGCATAGCATATAGGAAAAATATTTATAGAGAAATTATTAAAAAAATCTGTAAAAATTGGCATGTAATTCAGGCTTAAATTCTTCCATGCATGAATTACAGGAAGTGGGTTATGGTTATTTACACTTGCGAACCTCTGCAAACTTGTGTACTCATTATTAATTCACCAGCTTCAATCAGTCAGACTGTAATGTTTTACCTATGTGGGGAGATGGAGCCGTTTAAGAAGAGTTTTTCCGTCAGCAAATTGAATTAATCTCATTTCCTCTTGTTTTGCTCTTCACAATCTTCATCATCGATTGTCTTTTTTTCATCTTAGGACGCTTTTTCCTCCTCTGAGATTTGCATTTTGTGTGGATATCGTCAGTCTTTAGGCAGCTGTGCGAAAGTTTTGCTGCAGATTTACTTCTCTTAAAATAATTTGGTGTGGGAAATATCGGCCAAATTTCAAACTTTAAATTACTACATTGCATCTTTGTTTTTCAAGACAATGGACCAGCAAAAATCTGAAAAAGATGATTTACCCGTAGATAAAAAGAAGTTAAAAAGCTGGGCGTGGCAGGGCTTTCTAAAAGTGAGGAGGAGGAAGAGATAAAGCCGCTTTGTGACGTTAATAAGAACATGGACACGGGAACATTTGGGGGAGAGTTAATTGCACAACCTGAATTCAAACCAACTGAGGAAGACAATAAATCAAGATCGTGGTCACTCACGAATCAAGACCTGTCTCACCACTCGACTATGACTGGATGGGGGAATTTTATAAACTGGACGAGGAACCTCATTCCTCAAAATTCACCCTAAAAGATTACGGGACAATGCTGAAGGAAGAGAGTTCTAAAAATGTAAATGCAGAAAATATTTAATGAGATTTAAAATGATTGTTCAGTATGAAATCCTATGAATTTTTTAAGGACAAAGGTCAAGAAATGGAAGAACACCCTCCTTCTCCAGATGAGCTATTCAGTTTACGAATGTTGATAAAAAAGTTTGAATTGGAGGAAGTGGCTGATTTCTTGGAAAATGTTGAAGAATATGAAGAAGACACACAAGTAAAGAAACTTTATCGGAAACAAGTGGAGATAAAGTTTTGAAAAAGGGAGATGAAGCTTTACAAAATAGAAATAAAGCTCCACCAGCTTATCTAAACTTGGAAAATCTTCGTGACGACAAAACCATTGTGGTTTATGGCTTAGCAGAACATAAGCTCAAGGACAAGGAGGAATATGATGATGAAAAGTCATTAAAGTTATTATTGTCTGCTATGAACATTGAAAATATTGATTACTCCAATGCTTACAGACTTGGACCTTGGATGGCTGGAGTAGCGAGACCATTTGTTATCGATTTTGTGAGGATGACAGACTCTCGAATCTTTCTTGCGATGAGTAGGGCTTTATTAGGTTCAGGGATTGAAATAAAACCATCTCAAATGTCGGGGGAAAACAGCACAAAATTTCAAACTTTGACTGGGTAAGTGAAATCCGTGAACAGTTTAGCATACTGTTGGTATTTGTTTGTTGAATTTGACCTATAAGCGTTTGCTCTGATAGTTTCCCACATTCGATAACTTTTAAAATTCAATGTTTTAATTTGGTTAATTTTATCTAGATTATAGTTGACACATTCTTGTGGTGTGGTATGAGTAAATGATATCTGTATACTTTTCAACATGCCTATTTATTTATTTATTAAGTTGAATTTTAATTCTCATTTTTTTAAAAGACGACTTAGAAGGTAGACACAATTAGAAAAGATCATGATTCTTAGGAGTATTGTTTATTGCTCATGGTTGATAATAATTTAGCATAATCGTATATTTTATCATTTGGTAAAATATTCTTCATTTTTCGGTGTGTTTGCATAATCGTTATCTGGAAGCGAAGAGCATTTCGATAGGAATGTTTTCACACAACTGATTTCCCTCGGAGAACAACAGATGTATAAAATAATGTAAAACTGGAGAATTAGATGTTAGCCAAAATTGTGATTGTCTTAATTGGCCTGTAATATTATTGACCGATATTGAGATAAGGATAATTACATTTAGTGTTATGCTTAATCTCATCACATCAAGTCATGTATTTGTCGCACCAAACTGAGCTGCGTTTAGATACAATTGTATTGATGAATAAAGTTTATATAAATGTATGCATTGGTGGAAACAATTATTTGATTATATTTTATATGTCCGTAACTGTAACAAAACCAATTTGTCTTTTGACTATGCAATTAGTAATGTGTAACGAAAATCTACGACAATACGTAACGTACGTAACTACGTAAGTCACACTCATTACAAAATAATTAATAACTATGTTGAGCATAAAGGGAACCCCAATTATAAACAGTCAAAGCTTATCATATTAATGTAGAAAGGTACATTATAGATTATAAGACAACTTCGATAAAAATACTGCGATACATAGGCATCTTTGAGTAAGTTAGGAACGGCTACGTTCGTATGATCCCATGTGAACTGCCTAATCTCGTCGGCATCTCTTCCTTGAGGTTGACGATAAGCTGTCACCTTTTCACTTTCCTCTAAAAATGACGTATCCCACCAAGCTCAAAAACGGTGACGGTGGAGAGTGACGGTGAGCTGTCACTTTTAATTTTCCTGTAAAAATGATGCATGTTGCCTTACTCACAAAAGGTGACGGTAGAGGGTTACAGTGAGCAGTCGCTTTGCACTTTCCTCTAAAAATGATGTATCCCATACATCTCACCAAAGGTGACGGCAATTTAGTGGCTAATTTTATTCTACCATCCGAGCAAACGTTTTTGCAGGCAAAAATGTCTACGAGAAAATGGACTGGCGAGAAAAAGTCCTGATTATACTGTGAACATAGGAATGGTAGCAAATATAGCCCAACGAAAGAACATTGCAACACATAAGTTAACAAAGCTTATTTCCATGCATTTTCACTTGCTAGAACTTGCAAATAAATAAACTCCAATGACAAACTACGTCAATTTGCTAGAGACAAAATTCATTTAGTTTATTGTATCAATCAACAAATCATGTTATAATGCCGTAAGTCACGCTCACAACAAACTATTTGATAACTATGTTGAACATAATGTTAATGCAGCGGATGAACAAGCAGAACTATAAAATTTCAAATAATTGTCATCACTAATGACTTGAAGACAAGTTCGGTAAACAGGTATATAATGCGATAAATAGCCATCTTTGAGCAAGCTAGGAACGGCTCCGTGCGTATGATTCCATTTGAATTGCCAAATCTCGTCAGCATCTGTTCCAGCGGTCCAAAACTCGACTATTATTTATAAAATTTAAAACACACATAAAATTGTTTTACCTCACAAGCTAGATAATTTATAACTGCCATATTTTTTAAGTAAGTCTTACTTCCTGGAAGTCTAAAAGATTTTAACATCTCAAACTGCTTTTCTGTGTTAATAGTAGCCAGTTGCATTCCAGTAGATTGACAATACTTTCCCGCATCAAACCAAGACTAAATTGTCAATCCATAGCATCAGTTATACATAAACATATAATCAGTTATAATTTAATATAATAATAAAATATGTAAATGAGAGTTTACTCTAGGGGTTGTATTTTCATAAAAATATGACACCCCATCAGCAGTTCCAATCAAATGAAGTTCCTGAATTACACCTGAACAGATAAATGATTTTGTTATTTTGAACTAGTGAGTAAAATATTAAATATATTAAATATACCTGAGTCCGTATTTGCGTCATCATTTCCCTGAACAATTGCCCCAAAGGCTGCAATAAGCAGCATCACTGAAGATACAAAAAATACGTTATTCATGTTTACTTCTGCTGACCAGAGCACAATTCAGCTGATGAATTGACTTTTTTGAATGATAATGACTACTACTCACTTCGGCGTATTTATACTGTGCAAAACTGAATTATCAGGGCACACCATCTTGACATCTTGTCATTTAAAATTTACATAAATGAAGTGTTTTGGCCTAATATTCCAACGCAAATATAAAATTACGTTTTTGTTACACAAGTATTTCGTAATCTTGCCAGCTGCATATCAGCTTTGCAAAATTATTAACCTAAAGCATTTAAAGCCTTTTAAAGTAATGTTTTGTAAGTTCAGATGATCAATCAATCATTTTGCTTCAGAAGACACTTCTGTGGCACAAATAGTTTTTTAGATTAAATTTTGAGCACTTCACAGTGAAAAGCGCCTGATATATACTTCATATACACGCATTTTGCTGGATTTTTTTTAAAAATTGATCATTCACTATTATCCTAATCACAGCCTAATATTTGTTCTGACGTCTTTTCTTAACAGTGCTTCAATATTGTAATATTGTTGCATGCTTGAATTAAATTAGTAGCTCCATCTGTAAGCTCAATTTTATTAAAATGCCGACGCAGTTTTGTTTACTATTGTCTTCTATTACTGCTCTTGACAGAGTACAATGTATAACATTAAGCAGAGCCTCGACGGAACTTTTACATTGGTGGAGCTTTTTTAGGTATATAATCCAGTTGAGCTTACATACGTTCTTCGAATTACCCGTTGCATTGTTGAAAATTCTTGAAACAGTGAGCAACCAGGCACAGTCGCTTGATTTGGTCGAGATACTCCTATGTGTTTCATCCATTGGATGTGCCACCGGACCCATCTGCAACAAGTGGTGCAAGTGTTTATCTGTGCCACCAGGTTTTTTAGCTTGGTATTTAAAGCAAAAATTTAATGCTCTTTTTTGTAGTATCCACACAATCGTGTGGTAATTTCGCCGAATGCATGTTAGAATTTTAAAAAAATGTGTAATTATCAACTTAAATCACTTAAACGCTTGAAAAGCAATGAGTTTATTTTATTGAGATGCCCTAATCAATCATTTTGCTTGATGAAACTGGTGTGTCACAAAAACCTTACCAAAAATAATCAATCAATCAAATAATTTTTTAAATTAAATTTCAAACACTTCACAGTGGAAAGCGTGTAATGTATACCTCATATGAGCGTATTTTGCTGAAATTGTTTTCTGCATGATTGATGCTTCACTATTATCCTTATCACAGCCTTATATTTTTTTGTATTTTTTTTATCATGTATTGAAATATTGCAGAATGGTGAAATTAAACCAGTAACACAAATTTTAAGCTTAAAAATGCCGACGCGGCTATTTTAAATTCATCGTTGATTGTTCCCCTGGCAGAGCACATTGTAAAACATTTGTTAGAGCCTTGACAAAACTTTTACATCTCCGCAATGTTTTGTTTTGTTGTATTTACTCTACTTGCGCTTATTCACGTTTAGAAATGGACATTCACATGTAAGTTGCTGTATGCTGCAATGCTCCATGCTGCAGTGGAATGGCAGTATAAGGAAAATCTGTGGTTTATGTATGAGAGGTGTCATATTCGGTATCAATGTGTCATTTAAGAAGTTTGGATAGTGTAAGTTTATACTTTTATAATGAAACAAAGACTTTGGTTTGATTATCGTGGCCCTTGTTACGTTTTGCAATTTAGCTTGCACTGTTTCCAGTAGCTGTTGAGGGTAATGCCTACGTTTATGTCTAACAAAGATATATTGTCCGTTGGCTCAATTTGATGTGCTAGTCAAACACAGACACTTAAAAATCTTATATCTAATTAGAAAACAACAAAATGTGATGTGACTTTTAATTTTTAATTTTTACTTTTAAATACTTAAAAACATGCTTTTTGCGGAACCTAGGTAAGAACCAACAACTACAATCATAATATTAAATGTGAAATTCGTTTTAAATATAAATACTTGAATCTATTGTATAAATATTCATTAGTCCTGAATATTTGCCAATTCTACAGTTTACTGTAATTGTATTTGTAATAAATCTGGTAAGACTAAGTTGAGCTCGCAAATAAGACTTTTTTAAATCTCACTTCAAACATTAACCTAACAATCTAA
>JAHZNA010004484.1:0-19635 GCA_027743935.1 Sinodicranocentrus sp. ZH6 | reverse complement strand
CTCATTTTTACGATAACCCACACAATTCTTCACTTTGAGGTAAGAGGAAGGAGGTACCCTAATATTTACGTAGTAAATTCTGGCACCCCTAGTATATATATATTTGCTCAAAATAGTAGGCTGACATTTAGGAGACAGGTCAGTATGAAAAAGTCTTACTCATTTAAGTGAGCTTATTTTGTTCCCTTTCATGTGGATAAGAAGGATTTTAATGAACTCTCTAGTATTCTCGTAACTCGTAAGTGAATCTACTAAAGCATAAAGACGGGGTTTGTTCTTTGTGCCTAATAAACGTGGTCCTGTGAGTCTCTTATACCTGTTCAGTAGTTTTAGTATATGTAAAGCAGATCATGAAACATGCAAGGTTCTTATCGCATGTTTTGTGCTGTTAAAAATAAATTGAAATAATCTTCCACATTTTTTTTGTTAAAACGCTCAATCTTAATCTCAATACAATAAATCTTAAACTACAACAGTGGAATTATATACAGAGGAAATTTCTATATTATTTATTGTAAAATACGAATTACCTCGATTCGCATGCACACAAACTATAATATAAAAAAATGTAAAAGAGCGATAACACGTACATGAAAGCAGGGAGAAGACATATACGATGAAGAAATTCTGTATTTATCATACATAAGGAGATAGTCACAATTAAAGGTCACAGACGTAGAAGCAAAAAACGAATTGCTTCACTTTTTTATTGATCTGTCTGTCAAACGTCTATTGGCTTTCTTGACAAAATATACTCTGCAATGGCGTGCGATCCACTTGCATGAAAACTACTCTTTCTACCTTTCGAACCTCGGCGGTGAAGCACCGGTGTACTTGCTTGGGAGTCGTCGCCCACATCCGATACTTCTTTTTCGAAGGTGACGTTTTCATCTCCTTCAATAAGACCATCCATCCATCCATCCCCACTTAATAAATGCTCTTGTTCTATCTCTTCTTCGTATTTTGTTGTCAATTCCATTGCCATCAATATTATGGCTGTGCATGTGCCAATAATGATCAACAAGAGTACCTATACCATCATCAGTCACAATTAAAACAACTTGTATTAGTAGTAAGGGGACTCTAGTTTATTGTACATAAGTATTGGACAAGAAGCAATTGTTTATTACACAAACGGCATTTTTCATTGTGACCTCCTGACATGCTTCGAAATCAGTCAATTTGTGTCCAATAATGATTTCAAACTGTTTGGGAATTGTGTCAGAAACCGTTGGATTGACTCCTTCGCAAAACCTTAGGATCCTACATACCGTCAGACATTCTGATGTGAGGAGAGTTCTATATTTGTTCTCGATAGTATTGACCGATATTGCTAAAAGCATTGCAGCAAAACCGGCCGAAAATAAAACAATCCCTTGAACTGCTGCATTCTTCAAGATAACAAAATTACGAAAGTTTATCCTTGACAGTCAAGTTGTAGAAGTGTTCAAATATTAAGTCGCACTCACCCACTTCGTCCTCAGAGCTATACTTTTTGAACAACAAGTGGTAACCAAATGGACAGTTACAAACATCGTAATGAAAGTTAATAGAACGATGAAAGTTACTTCACTAGCTTGGCTACGCCGCAAATAGGTAGAAAGGAATTCTTTCCAATGCCTATTACACTTATAAAAAGGGTTGGATAATTCGGTCAGATAATTATCTCTAAGAAAGTCGTCACAGCCTGAACGATTTCTTTGCTTGAAGTAAGGATTCTGTTCACATTCGCTTATCATCAATGCTGTCCTGTTTTCCTGGTAAATATGCTGATTAAGGTGAACACACACGTTGAGTCCGTTCTTTAATACGCCACTATTCCACAAAAGATCTGTCCCAAAAGCGTAAACCCCTAAAGTTAATGCTATGGCAGAGACTATCTGAAATACGAATTTCCATTCTTGAAGTAGAATTCACAATGTAAATCAAGTAGTTTTGTACCTATCAAGTTTCATTTTCATTACAGTGGACATTGCTCAGAGGCGAGTTTTAACTTACGATTTGAAAAACTTCTAGAATTCCTACTTTCTCGCTAATATATGTTCGCATAATGGCAGCAGAAAAAACCTACTGTAAATGTTGACTTGCACGGATGCTTCTTCTCCTTGTCTTTTTCATAATCTTCAGTCATCAAATAAAATTAGATATATGGAAATGCAAATAGAAGAACACAAAGCGAAAGCACAGTTCAATAGCGTTGTCAATGCTGTATCTTAAATTCATTTTAATTCTCCATTGATGAATCTCTTCGTCGTTACACTGTTCGTTTCTGTCCTCGTCATTCAGCATTTGGTTCAAGGAAAATTGTTAAATATGTTTGAAACTTAAAACAATACTATGATCTATGCACAAAAAGCAATGGAGTACATGAATGCGACAGGCGATGTCCATAACAACATTTGAAGCCCGTCATAATGACTGATGACAATGTTTCAGTTTGTATGCATCACGACTGTACTTTGTTGAACTCCTTGTATTCTCGATGAACTCATTATGCACAGCTGAATACAGCATACAGAGTCACCCAAGGACAACTTCGACTGAACACATTTATTTTATGCAGCATTTACAAAGTGACATGTACACTTCACTGGCATAGAGCCTGCTAATTACTTGGCTACGACTCCAGAATCAACCATTAAGGTACATCCAGTAGTGAACTCTGCAAGATCACTGAGCAAATACATAATAGCGTTACTACAATGATCAGTGGAAGGAAAGTCTCCCAGAGGTAGTTCTGCACGACGTTGGTCCAACTGATCGGTCCACAGGTCATGACCCATATCCGTAATAATTATAGTTGGATTGACAGAATTAACTCTGATCTTATGTGGAGCAAGTTCCATAGCCATACATTTGGTGAGCATGTCCACTGAGGCTTTGGTAGCACAATATACCATTAATCCTACTGCTGCTTTGACCGCTGACTGAAAATAATGTTTTATTATGAAGTCGCAAGGAATACAAGGTTCGAAGGAATGAATTCAAATCTGGAAAAAGGTTAAAGGGGTCACACGACTTGAAAACTTACCACAGATGACACATTCACAACAGCGCCCTTCTTTTTCGCTGCAATCATTTTGTTGGTGATTAGTTTTGTGACATTGATAATGGATTTCACGTTGACGTTAAATGTCCTGAATCATTAAGAAAAATATATAGGTTATCATTTGTAACGATTCGGTTAGGATTATCTTCATTTCATTAAACACTTGAGCAAAAAAACTGACGCATCAAAAACAGCTTCAGTGCTATCAGCCAGTAACTCCCTTTGTGCAACTCCTGCATTGTTCACCAAATAGTCTACAGCTTCCACATTTGCAAGCACTTTTTCTGTCGCTGCCCAATCTGCTAGGTCGCAAACAATGGATTTTATTCCAGAACATTCGTTTTCTAACGATTTTAGGTTTTCTTCGTTTTTAGATAGCGCATATACGATTGCACCGTCTTTCACTAGGGTTTTAACCAGATCTCTTCCGATACCTATAGTCATTTAGAGCACGACAAGTGTTTTACTACCTTGCATTTAAAGTGTTACCGTTTATTCATAGAAATAAATCTGCCAAGGAATTTAATCCATAAGATTGCCTTTTTGATTTTAACTAATCAAGCATTTTAAAATATCTTTAAAAGATTGTACTAACCTCTCCCAGCACCCGTGACAAGAACTGATTTTCCTTTAAATGAAAAAGGCATTTTTTGTTTTTGTGTAAATGTTACCACAAAAAAATCAAAGCCGGTGAAAAGGGCAGAGAAATGGAGATCGAGGAAGATTGAGATTGAGACGGATAGAACAAATACTTTCAAGAATCACACATACAGTGTTTTAGTATGCAGAAGCTGAAATCAGTGAGAGGAGAGTAAGAGGATCATCATCATCATCGTTAAAAATCCCATGTATATGTCATCATCTATATCATTCATTTTTGTATGGATAATTTTGTTGACTGCTGACATAAACAGCTTGTTTATAACGGGTATACATATGAGGAATACTCATATTCGGAATTCTGTACTCCACTCATCGACCATCCCATACACACTAAAACAAGATTTAATTATACTGTGTCATGTACACGTGAAAGCTGGATAAAATAGTACATAGACGAGTATAGAAAAAACTCAATTCAAGGTCACATTTACAATATACTCCTTCTGTGACAATATATTTGGTGTGGAATTGTGGAATGTTGCATTTTGCATTTCTTCTAATATGCATGGATTGTCTACAAACGAGGGTGATATTATACACATGGTTTTTGTCCTGTCTGGATCCCACTAAAATACCTACGACAAATGTCTGGAATGCTAATTTTCGACTTTAGGAGTAATGTAATAAAAGTAATTCAATAGTCAAAGGAATTCGCAAATTTATTCAATCATTTCAAAAGATCGCCAGAATCCACTGGAAGATATGCACCGGTAGTCATTGCTGACAGGTCACTTAAAAGAAATAATATAGCATGAGTACAGTGCTCTGTTGTTGGGAATTGCTGCAAGGGGAGCGATTTACGGTATTCTTCAGCAACAGGCGTCCAGAGATCGATTCCCATGTCTGTCATTACAATCTGAAAATGTAACATTTTGTTTATTAGTACTAACAAATTCCTAACAAATCGATTGAAAAGCCAGTATCAGATCGTACCGTAGGATTGATGGAATTAACGCGAATGTTATGAGGAGCTAGTTGCTTGGCCATGCTCTTCGTCAACATCTCTACAGAAGCTTTGGTGCAATTGTAAATCATTAATTCAGGACCTGCTTTAAGTCCCCCCTGAGAACAAATAAAATGTCACTAGTACTTTTATGAAACCTGTGCCAGATAAAAATAAAATAATTCCGTACAACAGAAGACACGTTGACAATGGACCCTTTTTTGCCTGCCGCGATCATACTATTTGATACAATTTTGGTCACATTTATGAATGACTTGACGTTCACATTGAATTGCCTACAGGAATTAAAATATCTATTACTTTAGGTGAGTGTTTGTGACAAAGCATAATGTATATAGAAGACAACATACAAGTCAAAAACTTCTTCGGTACTCTCTGACAATTTTTGTTTTACAGCTACTCCAGCATTATTTACAAGGTAATCCAAAGGTTCTAAACCTTCAAGTGCCTTTTCGGTTGCTTTCCAATCACCGAGATCGCACACGATGGTTTTTATCGTTGGACATTCATTTTCCAATGTTTTTAGATTATCTGGATTTTTAGATAATGCATAAACTATAGCACCTTCCGCAACAAGTGTTTTTGCTAAATCTCGACCGATACCTACAATGCAAAGTACGCTCAATTAGTTTTATTGGGTTTAGGTTTGTGCATACTAACGCATACTTCATTGTTGTAATTTGTTTGATTAGTTTCTTCAAAAGTCATTTATTACTTTCGTTCCAAAGGGTTATAAAAATCTTACCTCGGCCAGTTCCAGTAATCAAAACTTTCTTGCCATTGAATGAGAACTGCATGCTGGAAAAGAAATAGGGGGATTTTAAATTTAAGTTGAGAGGGTTATCTTTGAGTGAAAGGATTTGAAATTAGATGAGTATATAAACTTATACTTACGTTGTGAACGTGGGCAAATAAGAGATATTGACAGAAAAATTATTATGTACTTTAAGGCAATCACAAGAAGTACAACAGTGGTTGACAACAGACAAGCAATACAACTCCTGTAGAAAGAACCTGTAGTGTAGTGTACACATCTGTCCACAAGATTTGTTGATGGATACCCAAAACAAGATTCTTCCTAATCATTAGCTCTGCAATCTGCAAAAACAACCGAAACCACTACTATCCATCTTTTCTGACGCAGCTTTTAACACTGGACTGCTGGAGCTGCTGGATATAGTTATAATGTAGACAAGATTGAAGCAGGATTTTTTGTACGTTTTTGAATGCAAGTATATATATATTGTTTTGTTGACCACTTAGATAAGTATTCTCATTCCCTTTCGCACAGTCCAATATAATTCTACGTTAATCCATACTTCAAAATAATAATAGAAGTATAGCATAATAATAAAATGCACATAGGTTAGAAGTCTGAGGACATGAGGTCCAAAATGGGCAGTGCAAATGGTAAAAACTGGTTTGCATATACATAAGTAGCTTCTTTCTATTAAAACCAGATATCTCCATACCTCAATCTCATCAATATCCCGCATGGTTCTGGATGTTTCAATGACCGGTTGATGATTGACCAATTAATTTAATGTTTAATTGATGCTTATTTTTGACAATTAATATTTTATTAAACGTATAGAATAATCTTCAAGAAAGCACCTTCGATTAACTAAAATAAAAATGATTTATTTATTCTGCATGTATGGATGTCATCTTCTTGAAAGAAAATGTGGTAGCAAACAAAATACGTATTCAAATTCAAACACAATTTGTGTGTAACTGACACCGGACACCTCACCTGACATAAAACATTTCGTTTTACTTAAGCAAATTGGTCTGACAGACAGACCATTATGATGGAAATATCATATTTCATATAAATGTACTATGCATTTGCTTTTTATACACATGTCATTTCGGAAGTCGTCGTGAGTAGCAGCACCTCTTGGTGTGCAACACACATTGGGGAGACCGAAACGCAAGTGTAAGAGTTCGCAAATTTTTTCAAACCTTCGCCTTTTGGATGGATACCTTCAAGATTGAACTAGCAATAAAATTTCCATGGTAAAAGTATATTTGCATCCGATGTTTATAAAAGAATTTACACCATGGGAAAATCATGGTGAAAAACAAGTTGTGCCAAATTACCATAGAATGGCACGCGAGAAGGCGTGGGGAGACAAATGAAACGTTGTTAAATATATATGGTGACTATATTGCTGTTTGATATCTACTATAAGAACTGCGTGGATAAACTCAGTCACTCAAGATTAAGAATAGTTGCAATTACTTACTCTGATCGATTCTACATTCAATGTAACTCCTGATGCTCAGATAATATGGCAGGTTCAGAGGGACAACCGTTGTGGAAATCACCGTTTGTCGTAAGATCATCAATAATTCTGTCACCTCCTGAAATGCAACTTAGTGAGTTTGTTGGCTGACCCAAGAAAAGGACTCATGATCATTGGTTGAGTTGAGTAAGATTTGCTATTTAAATTTAGAATCAACAAACACTGGAAACTAAAACGTTTACATGGAGGATAAGAGAGAATCTTTTCTCCTCCGCAAACCCTGGAGTAATCGCCAGCACTGCGAGCAGAAGCATAAAAAGCTTAAGTCTTGCTGGGACAACGCGACAAATGAAACCTAGCTCTACACCACTACTTCCAAGCGCAAGCTCTTCAAACCAGCAACAAGATCAGTTTCTTCGATTCCAAGAATTTGAAATTGAAGCAGGTCAAAGCCTTGGAAAGCATTCTGTTTGGTCTCTATTCATAGTTTCGTGTGGCTCCTCGTACAAAAGCAGCACAAGCCTTACCGCTGGTTCCTCAAGTTCAGACTCGGATTACGTTGGGTTATTTCTTAGAAAAGTTTTGAAACCGTCAAAGCAGCAGCAGTCGATGTATCTGAATGTTCCAAATGTTAGTGATGAGGAGATAGTTATACAGTATAAAATAGAAATTCTGGATAGGGAAGGAGAGGTTCTTTACACTAAGGAATGTGAAACTGCTGCAAGGGAATTGTTAGAGGATGGCTGCTGGGACTGGAGAAAAATTGTTCCGGTTTCAAAATTTCAATGTTGCGGTAAATCTCCACGGTCTAAGGAACCCACTATCAGTTTAACCAGTGTGGCTGGTGACTGCCTGCTTCTAGTGAGGGTGTCGTTCACAATGGTTTGTAGACGAAAGATTGGGAAAGCGAAAATGCCGGCACTGGATGGCATCAAAAATGATTCTGAGGAGGAGTCAAGTGCTGCGGACGCTGCCAAAGCGTTTCTGAAATTAGTAACGACAGCTAAATCATTGGATCCAAATGTAATCATTGAAATTACAAATCGTCGTAAATTCATGGTGCATAAGCAAATTCTTACAGGTAAACATAGCAAAATGGGATTTTGAATATATATATATATATGGAAAACAAAGTCATAACATAACTTTAATGTAATCTATTAATGCAATAATAGCTAGGAGTCCTGTCTTTCTGAAGATGCTTGCGGTAGATATGAATGAGAAATCGGGAGGAGTGGTAAAAGTGGATGATATTAGTGGAAATACAATGGAGCTTGTATTGAGGCATATTTACACAGGTCAACTAGAAGAGGACTGGACATCAAATCCGGTTACTGCTACAGAACTCATTTACGCATCTGAGAAATATTGGTTGCCAGCTTTGAAGGAATTTTGTAACAATCATTTGGTCCGAGCTGCAACAAAAACCAACTGCTACAGGCTAATGGAGGTTGCACAGCTACACAATTTGGAGAAAGCAACTGAAGATCTCATGGCATTTGTGTCAGAAGGAATTTCAAGCAATGGTAACAGTCGTAAGCCTAGTGAGGAATCAATTGAGCTAAAAACTTGATTACGGAACATGTAAAACTCCAAACTCCACAGCTTCAAATATGTCGTCATACATCCGATCTAGTGTTTTTTAATCATATATCTATTAACGGGAAAATAAGAATTCGCAATCGCAACACAACAATGAAAACTTGATACATTTATGAATAAACTTAGAATAAAAAAAATGAATATTTTTTATTGTCTAAAATTATCATGAGAATACTCCCAAGAAGTGATTAGCATATTTATTGAAATATTTGAGACGGTACTCATGGTTGACATTTAAAAATAAAATTTCGTTTATTCTCGAGCTTTCGATAGATTTCCTCTATCCTCTTCGGGAGAAATCAGTAACAATAATGTTTTTCAAAATTAGATTAGCATAAATGCGTAGTTCGATATTTTAAACGCATGGAAGAGATTTTCTTTTTTCACTAATAAGACTATAAAACATATCGCGAATCGCAAATTCGCAAGCCAATGATATGTTTCACAGGGCTAACTTGTTCACAAAATCTCCTTTTCTACACCTGGCACACATTAAACAACCAGCGAATGGTCAAAGGAACCGTACAAAACACTTTCCGTTTTATTTCACCAATTCCCATAATAAAAAAGTGATATGATCATGATGGCAAGTACATCCATAGATGGATCAGTTTCGTGTCTGGATTTTGCGCACTTTATCCAGTTACTGACTGTGACTGTTGCCTTCGAAATATTCTGCGTAGGTTATGCATAATTTTTTCGTTTTATGAAAAGTGTATTATGTCAATAAGACGATTCCAAGAAAAATTCCAGAATCAGGACAACGGAAGTAACGCAACTTGAAATCAACTAATTGACCGGTAGATCAGCATCAAATAGGCCTGAATAAAGACAATTACAAACTAATGCATGGTATCCTGTATTATTTAAGTGTTGTTAGTGATTTAATTATTGTGAACTCATTTTTCAAGGCAAGTAGCAAAGGCAAACATGTCCCATCAGGAGCCTTCCCAAAAAGCCGAAGAAATCATGAGCTTTTCCCAAATTTGCAAATTATTTGAAGCAAAATCCACTCCAAGAGAACAAAATTGTTCCACCACCAGTAAGCCAGTTAAATCAATTGCGCAATTACCATCTACAGATTTTCAGAAGCTATATCCAATTTTTAAAGAGTACTTCACCAAACGTCAGTTTTCTGCACTAGAAACTTGCTTCATCTCGTACGTTATATAAACAAAACAAATATTTTCCTGTACAATAAAATTTAGATTTAGATCATTAAAATTATAAGCTTAATGCGATTTATCTCACTGTGCAGAACGGACAAAAATCATGACGGCTTCCTCGAGGCAAAAGAAGTAAAATCCTTGTTGGAAAGTCAAAAATATTTCATAAATTTGTGTGATGCGGATGAGATTATTAAGATGGGAGATTATGACAACGATGGCAGGCTTTCTGCAAAGGAGTTTGTTGAGTTATGCAGGCCAATGGCAGAAACACTTCGAACCCAGCAACATATGGAAGGACATTCTCCAATTTCAGATACCGAATTTCTGAATTTCATAGTTCTCAAACTAAAGGAGTTTATTACTCCTGATCACGTAAAAGTCAAAGGAGCGGTTCGGTTCTTTGAGCGGATTGTAAAATTGGTAAGCTGCTTTCGCTTGCATAAATTAGGTTTAGAATTTTAGAATTGTAAAGAATTTTAGAAGTTATTTAAACTTGTCCATTTAAACTAGACGTCAAAAACTGACACGGACTCGAAAGGGGTAAGTGTTAAATCAGAGTCAATGTCAACTAAACCGAAATCGATTTTGAATTAGAGATATCCGCTTCGGTGCTCAACTTTCCTTGTTGTTCAATTTTCCATCATTGAATGTATTGAGTATGAACATATTGACAAATAAATTCCTGATATGCTTACGTTAGTATGTATGAATTTCTTTTATAGTATGAACATACAATTTATTCCAATCCATGATTAAAATGCTACGAATTAAGGATTGTAGCATCGAATAAGAATGTAGGAAATTACAAACTGTTACATAGTTGTAAAGTTACAAGTTACTGTTGTAAAGCTTCACAGATAATAGGTATAAAAATTTACATAATTACAAATAACATCAGTGCGTGCACTTACTTAGACGATATTCTACAATACGCCGGTAATTTGAACTAATAAGTTTTTAGAAAGTAAGTGAGTTGGTTTGTTTTCACCGGGCCGGATCCAGTTGGCGTTTGCTTGTTTGATGATCAACGTACTTTGGTAACAGTAAATAGCGTTTTTTGTACTGAATTTGAGATGACTGTGAACGAGATTTAAATATTAATGACTTTGATTATCCACAGGTCCTTCAGCAGTAGTGGCATTTTGTGGTTCATCTTTGGGTAGTTGTTCAATACTAACTATTCCACTGACCTCCATCATTCTACGAAATAATGAACGATCCTGCTGCATAAGATTTTCGGGTGTGTCAAATTCAATAACCTACAAAGAATTGCCATATGAAATAAGTCGTACTTTACTTAGTAATGAACACAGTAAACATATTGGCTTCAAAATTAAAATCCGTATACCCGTCCAGAATCCATCAGTAATATCTAATAAAATAGGCCACAGAATCGATTTAATTTTAACATAGTCTAGGTTTAAAGAATGTTTTAAGAATTAATTAAACTTACCTTGCTTTTTCTTAAAATTGCTCGCGATAAACAAATGAGCTGTTTTTCTCCAACTGAAAAATTTTCTCCATTTGCTGCCACCAGACCTTGTAAGCGTTTTTCTTCACGTTCAATCTATCATAGATAAGACAAATGTTGCACCATGAAGGTTAGATATCTTCAAGTTTGTATTGAAAGATTCAAGGTGGACAACACGCTTATCAAATGATAGGTGCATGGAAGGTAGCAGACAGCTATTTATACAGGTATTATATCATTTATTAACATACACAAGGTCTTAGTTGGGTACGATCTAAAACCCTCCATATTTCGTCATCATTGTATTCATCAAACGGATCCAAGTTGTATCTAACACAGTAACATGACTCACAAACTTTAATGTTATGAAACAAAAAAATGTAGGCATATGTTTTACGTTTTCAATAACAATATATGCATACCGAATGGTTCCTTGAAACATAACAGGATCTTGCGGAATCACTGAAATGTTGCTACGAAGATCCTTTAATGAGATCTCAGAAATGTCGACCCCGTCGATCTGAATTGTACCATTTTCTATGGGATAAAGTCTTAAAAGCGACGACAAAACCGATGTTTTACCTAAAATAAAGTTTACAAGTACCATACTTTATACTCAACTCATGGAGCCGGAGCCCTCACTTAATATTTCAGCGGTCCATCGGAAAAAACTTACCTGCGCCTGTTCTTCCTACTATCCCCACTTTTTCCCCAGAATTAATTGAAAACGTAACGTTGTTGAATACTAAAGGAGCATCGTCATTGTAACGAAGGTCGACACTGTCAAACACTATCTTGCCTTCGTGCGGCCAATTTTTTGGAGGAGTGACTAGAATAGCATTTTCTGGTTCTTCTTGGGGTAATTCCTATAGAATGTAACATGAAATGTAATTTTGAGTTGCAGTTGCAATACACAAATGTGTGCATAAAAAATATTTAACATATGTGAGTATACAATATGAGAACATACCTGTGAATATTCTAAAATTCGTTCCACTGAAATGAATCTAGCTTGGAGTTCTGACTTCATTCGCAAAACAAATGGAACAAAAGTGCATACCTATTGACAAACAATTCGTCAGATGTGTACCGTACAATTATAATGTGCGTTGCATTGCATTGCATAAATTAAAGTTTTGAAATAAAAGTTAATTGTTTTAGCGAGACACTTACAGTATATATACTAGCTAGGGCTAACCCGACCATCGCTGATGATACTCGCCCGCGTAAAGCAATTGCCATTAAAATTGTTCCGACAATAGTTATCAACCCAATAAACTCTATTCGAACAGTGAACCATCTGCTCGCAAATCGAAATACTGACTCCGCTGACAAGTGGTGATTCAGGTATTTGGAGAACCTATAATTTTAGGGCATGGGTTTAAGTTCATTATAGAGATTTCACAATTTACAGCCACTTAATTAATAAACCTCAAAACTAAAACTAACCTCATTTTGAAACTATCTTGACGACTGAACGTTCTAATGATGGATAAACCTCCCATTGCTGATTGCAGGTGATGTATTACAGGTGTCTTTAAAATGATTTCCAGCCTTTTCGTTTCTCGAACGCCGTAATTTAACCACACATCAAGGAAAATCATCGATGCTGAATAAAGAAATTAAAAACTTTCATGTTGTATACATACTATTAAATAATGCCTACACGCAGACGCTGAGTAATTGAATAGACAAAACTAAAACTCCATGACTCTTTTACCTAAAACGCAAAACAAAACAACGGAGAAGTACGGGTAAACAAAGCATACGATGACAAAATTCGCCAACACGTATAGGACAGACTGCAGGACAAATTCTACAAAGAATGGTAGACGGGCATCCACTGAAATTCGAAAAATTAAGAAAAAAATCAATAATAAAGTTGTAATTTGTATGATTAAAAATGTATTAAACATCTAATATACTTGCGTACACTCATCCATATCTTTGGAAAACCGATTAAGTATTTTCCCAACTGGGGTCCGGTCAAAAAAACTCATAGGTGAACCAAGTACACGATCAAACATACGACCGTGAAGATTTGATGCTCCCCATAGCACTAATCTAGTAGACAGAAACCCCTTGCCCAATCCAACGGCGTAACTGATAATTACTGCTCCGACAAGAATTGATAAATACATAAAAAGGTTAGGATTATCATTCACATAGCCACGAAGTTCATGCTCTGGTAATGTGAAGTTATTTTCTGTAGCATTTTTCAATCTTTCCGCCTAGAAAACCATAAATCGATTAGAGTATTTAAATGTGAAAGCTAAATTTCACTAAAAATACGTATACATACGGTTAGAACTCTCTGAAGAATAGTTAACTTACGTAATTCCCATCTCCAGAGTCTATCCACATTTGAAGCCACACTTTGATAAACATTTGTGCCAAAATAAACGATATGAACGACAATAAAACTCCAAACGCAAAGCAATAACCTCCTGCGGATCTAAGGTAAATGATGTACGATTTTACTCCAGCGAACTTATAATTCGTATCATCCTCTATCAGTTTCAACATAATGTTGTCAAGTTCGTCAGACGCTTTGGATCGTTTTCTTGGGGTTGAGGAACCGCTTGGCTTCCTAGTTCTATTGCTGACATCGCCATTTAATAGATTAACATCAGAGTTATTATCATTCTGACTCTGACTATGATGATACTGTAAAAAGTTATGGTAGTTTTCCTTTTTCTCCATTAACTCAGCATGTGTGCCTCTCTCAACAATGGCACCATCTTTGATGACTAGCACAAGATCACAAGCTTCTAAAAACTGCAAATATTACGAATTATTCTCTACAACTCATCCAATTCTGTTTGAGCAATGTACACAGACTGATAGTGTGATATTGAGTCACATGATAGCGGTTGTTTACCTGAACACCGTGGGTAACCAAAATAACGGTCTTTTCAGCGAGATACTCACGAATACAGTTATCGAAGATTTGTTTCGCTACAATGGGGTCAACAGCTGATAATGGATCGTCTAATAAATAAATACTTTTGTCTGCATAGACAGCTCTCGCTAAATTCACTCTTGCCTTTTGTCCTCCACTATCCATGCAATAAAATATAAGTCAATGTGCAGCCAATTGCCAATTAGAATGGGTTTGCTGTGACTATGAACTAACCTCAAAGTAACACCTCTATCCCCAACTAATGTTGAATCTTTATGCATCAATTTAACAATATCTTGACGCAACGCGCAAACGTCCACGACCTTCTGATATCTAGAACACATGGCATGAGCACATATAATATCACAGATTCACAGGTTTATAGAAATGATCGTATATATTGAATTATTAAAAATTGGAATATCTACTTTTCAGTATTTAAAGGTGATCCGAATAGAATGTTTTCTTGAACTGTATCGCTGTAAATCCAAGCTTCTTGAGTCACAACGGCGATCGACCCTCTAATTAATACCTTTCCTTTCGTTTTTACCATCTACATTCATTGGTCACACCCGCATAAAAAGAAAACCAGGTACTTTAATATTTGTAAATGTAAAATCATAAAATTGAACTAAAGAACGATAAGTAAAATGCAGTATTTTGAATCTGTCTTACATCTCCCAAAATGGCAGACAGGAGCGAGCTTTTTCCACTTCCAACTGAAAATAAGCGAATTTTATATTTCTTACTTGTTAAGTCAGTTAAATGTGGAACCCAATATTTTTTTTGAAAATTTAACATGAAAAGTCTCACCTGTGCCACATACGCCTACTAAGCTTCCTCGTTTTACCTCTAATTTAATGTAATGTAAACAGTCTAGCAATTCCTTCGAAGCTGCCGTGTGATTTAAGACTTCTGTTTCAGTTTCGGTAGGGGTAGGATCACCACTGCCTTTTCCTTTAGCATTTCGTTTATTTTGTTGAACTTGAGTTTCAGGAGTTGCATTAGCATTATCCTCATCTTCATTTTCCCACGCAAAACATCCATCGTGTATTGCAATGACAGAATCATGGCTACAGTCAAGATTTTCATCCATATCAGACTGAAATTCTGGTAAATCCAAGTATTTCTGTGAAACAGAAATTCATAAAACTATACCGACAGTTTCTGGTTTTCAAAATAATTACGACGTAGGATTTATCCTTACCTGAAAGTTCCTGAAACAAACTGTAGCTTCTGCGATTGATCTAACAGCAAACGGTAACCTGATAACACAAAACCAGTAGATTAATATTAGCCGGAATTCCAAAATAAAAAAATTGAATACTAGCATGAACTCACGTTCCGATCGTAAATTGCATGGCTGCAAATACTGAAAATACAGTGAATGCTTCGGCAGCCGTCAAATTATTTCCACTCAAACTATAAGAATACAACCAGATATCTATTGCGTATTAAACAAGTAGCCTTTATAATGCGTAGTTAATGAATGTACTGGTAATAGGAATATACCTGAACCCCACAAAAGTAACAATGGATGCAACTATGTTGACCATTGGAGTTAAAGTGGCAGTCAAGGATTGCATAAAAGCAACATTTTTCAGCAATTGCTCCTCCTCATTACGAATTCCTTTAAAAATTAAAAAAAGTTATCAATAAAATTAAAAACGTAATACTCAAAGATTACAATAGTTAACCATTTGATTCCAGTTATGAAATTCATTTACTTCAACTTCAAACTTAAACCTAATAAGAAACTACCTTTAACTTTAGCCGAAAAATTATTTTCCCATCCATACATTTTGATCAATTTTATAGAATTAAGGACTTCTGTCATAAGGCCGACTCGCTGATTTGTAAGTTTTACAGTCTTTCTTCTTCTGATACCTATAAATCTGGCCACAGTTCCCTGTAAGAAAAAACAGTAAAATTCGGAAGCCAGAACTTCAAACGGCGTGACTATCACTATTATTAGCAGTATGGGGTAATGTTACCATTATAGGATAGAAAAGAAAAATAACAAGATTTCCTAATAAAGCCCATGGTCCAAGTACTATTGTCGTGTATACTAAGCACATTATAAACATCACTGGAGCAGCTACGGAGTAAACATAATTGGAATTCTAAATCACTTCCTTTTCCATAATTAAAGAGATATATAGACTCAAAGAATACACATAATACAAAGAACAATGGGCAACAATTACCGAAGGCCATAACACCTCCAGCCACACATTCGAAAATTCTTTCTTGGTCGTTTGTGCAAAAGGTGATAGCCTGACTAAGAACTTTATCACCGCCATTCCTAAGACGAAGCATTTTCTCAAACGTCATGTACTGCATGGCTCCTTCTATCCTCATTCCTGGTAATTTCAACGCAATCAGTAAGCTTCAGATTCAAACAAAACTAATAATTGCCTCCAGCAATTAAGCTATAACAGGTAATTACCTGTATGTATTCCCAACATCCATAAACCATTAAAAGAAAGGTTTCTCATCAATTGGGCCATGAAGGCAAGAAATGCTAAAATCAACCCGACCTCTACTGGCTGTGACAAATCAGCCGTAAAGCTTAAGATGGATTTAAGTATCCAAGCCTGTCAATTACATTAAGTCTTTCGAATAAAACTGTAACCAGTAATTACAAATTCTAGCACACCAATAAAAGAAGTTGAACTTACGGGTCCCAAGAACTGAAAAATAACGCTGAAAATCATTAAGAATATGCACACGTAAAACCTGGTCTTTCCAAATCTCCACACTACTTTGGCAAATGATGCATTTCCTTTATTCGCATTTCGCTTTTCATCCTCCCAAAGTCGACTCAATCTTTTTGCGTTAGGTTCAGCTTTATCAATTTCCTGGAACCAAAGGAGAAAAATTTCTTTTACTAAACCTTGTCAATAACATTTAATGATTTAATCTAAATATTCATTTCTAATTAATTAAACGATACCCTTAATTCCCATAAATCTGATGGTGTTAAACCATGTCGAAAAGCTTTCCACATCAAGACACTTAGCCATGATGCCGTAACAAATGAGAATAGTCCAGATTTACTGCTTGGCAATACGTGATTTGATTTCGATCTAAAGGTACACATAAGAAAAATAAACAATGCGATAGTTGCATTGTTAGATTGTTCCTTGATAATCTTGATTTGTGTCGTGACTTGAGAAAGGAAGGAAATACTTACGACGAAACCCGGTAAGGTATCAACGTTTTAAGCGCTGCAGAATATTTGCGACGGTTGACGACTGCATCTGGAGGAGTGTCCCCTCCTGCACCACCTCCATTTTCTACTGCATCAGTTTTTTGAACCATAATACTTCAGCAATTCGTTTCTGATTCTTTAATTGTTTAAAAAAATCAGTTTTTTGCTCTGTGTATTTTTTTAGTACATACGCTAAAAATCTAAAAACTACGCAAAAACTTGTGAATGCCAATAAACTATGTGACTAATTTTGGCTGTTCGATTCACTATTCAGATGTTGGATGTGCACGCCAGATCTATTCAATGTTTTAGTGTTCATACTTACAACAATTAGTTTTGTCTTTAATAGTATCTCGTATGGTATGGAGATACATCAAAATCGCTCTAAACAACAACAAATGACAAAAAACACTAAATGGTAAATCAAAGCCAATAAAGATTTTGGTTGGAATTCTGTCTCAACCTCCTCAAGATCAACCAGTCAGTAGTTACACGCGGATATTAAGCGTGACAAGTGACAACCTATTTAACTTGCATCCTGCTTGTGGCTTGCGCTATATCAAAATGATCCATGTCGAGATAAACGACTACAAATATTACGTAATTGATGACTTTTTTACACTCATTGATTCACACAAAGTATAAACAAAGGACAAGATACTTTGAGTGAGACAGACACAAACAAAAAATAACAGGAAAAAATGATCAATTGATAATTTGATTACTGTTGACGTTGACCGCAAATACATTGCCAGTAAGATGTTTTAATTAATATTCTATACCTTTACAACTTATACGTAATATTGGTCAATGTACATGAACCGGTACACTGTCAACTGTTCTACGCATAGAGACTAATACATTCTATTCTACATGATTTCAGTGCCAGCGACGTGCATGCCTACTGACTGCCCTCTGCAATGCAACAACAAATATTGATTTGTGATAAAAACAAACAAATCTGAAGACCAAAACAAATGGACTCTTGATTCCTGACACTTGACTTGACCATAGAAGCCATTGATTACCATTAAATACGTACGACTTACGACTGTCTGTTATGTAGTACCTATATTACATGCATACCTACCTTGTACCTTGTACACAGAAATTTCCAATTCAGCAGATCAGAATAGGAATTAGGAACCTGCAAGTTTTGTGTTTTTGTACACTGAAAATGACAACGCTGATCTCCTGCCTGACTAATGTATTTAGTAGTTAGTAATAAGTGCGAATTTAATATTTAACGGAGATTTATTTTCAACTATTACAAACCACCCCTCACGGCCCTCACCCTAACAAAAGTAAATTGCATATCAACACAATTGTGGACTCAAATGTCACCTCCCACGTGTCAAAAGTTACTTCGTCCACAATCGAGGCTGACTGACTTAATGCTGTGTAACAAGCTAGAAAATAAGGATTTGCTGGAGAAACGATTAGATCAATTACAGACAGTACAACTGAAAGCACTTACTCAAAACGGCTATACGGTTCACAGTTCAATCCAAAATTTTACTATTCGGTTTGCTAAACTTAACGAGATAATAATCCAATTGAGCCAATCTGAACATGACGCTTAATCAATTTAGCTCTAAATTAAGCAAATCAAGACACTTGCGCAAACTCTCAAACTTCAACTCCTGCTTGATTTTCTCATCGTTCATAAATACAAAATAAGTTCAGATATGAAACCTAGAATAGACTCGACTTAATCAAGTATAACATATCAAGCTTTTCTTTAAACGTCAATGTGAATTGTTCTTTCCCCATTTCAGTACAAATAAAAACGGAACTCCTCCTCACAATCAATCCAGGTAGTCACAAGTCACAATTACTTTCTAACTAACAAAAAGCACAACACGGTATAAACAGTGTTTTAGTTGTTCTTCTTACACTATTACATATGAAATGTAGGAAGAAAGAGGAAGGGATGAATGTAAATTTAATGAATATACTACTGACTGAAGCTAAATTTTATCTGACAGAAAAATTGCTCAAAAGCTGACCAAGAACTTGTGTGGTGTGATGTTGGTGTCATATTGCGTTGCATAATGCATCATGTCTGAGTCTGGTGCATGGACAAGACAGGAGAAAAGATAAAAACGAACAGAGTTAAAAAATACACAAATAGGGCACAAAAACACCGCCGCTTTTCATTTCCCTTTTTAGTCATTTCCACTTCTTATGGCTTTGTCAATAGGATGCATTGCGGTGCGGATGCTCGATGCTCAGTGTGTTTTTCTGGTAAATAAATAAACAATCCTTGTAAACGATTAAGTATAGCTTGAGACGGGAAAATTTAAGGTAAATGATAACTGTCAAAATAAGTAACCTTTGAAACCAATTCAA
>JAHZNA010004483.1:0-10282 GCA_027743935.1 Sinodicranocentrus sp. ZH6 | reverse complement strand
GCTAAGATATGACATGGATAACGGAAAATGGAGAAAGAGACAGGGGAGAAACGGACGGTGTCTGGAAGCATCTTATATAGCTATATCGCCTTAAAGTCGAAAGTTAAATAATAGTCCTTAAGACTCCTTGTCAATGATACTTCACGCGCTTTAGAAAAGTTTACTGTAATTTAATGTATAAATACAATCCTGCCTTCTTCACTCATTCCAAGTTCCATTTACTGCACACCAACCAAGCTCTTATCAAAAAGACAGATCATTATGAGATCATGAAAAGGAAACGATTTCGATTTTTTTGGTAATGACCACAAAAGCAATTATTTTTTGAACCAAATTCCACCAATTTTCTTATGAGGTATAAGTTAGGGAAGAAGTTCGAAAATGATTTCAGCATTTATGCACGTATTATTTACATGGCGGTTTTTTTGGTTTAGTACAAGCAAATGTTGAATATTATGTGCCCTATTCATGAAACTGAAGCAATGAATGAATTCATTCCGAATCGGCGATATGATCAAATATCATCCGAAATGTTACAGTAAGTTACAATTAGTTTACTCAACTTAAATTTAAAGCTGTCCTCTGACTAACTACAAATTAGATAACTTGTTATATACTTATATAGATTATATATACTTGTTTGTACATTTTGTCCAATCTCAATTAAAAATTAAAACACTATCACTTATTAAGTTTTCTTCGGTACTATATATAAGTAACTAAATATATTAACAAATATTCAAATGCGGTCACAGTTGACCATGGATAATAAAGTCAACATAAGTACTTAAAATTAAAATTCTGATTCCGGCAGTCAGCAGTCCATTAATCGTCATTTATACCTGGAAGGAAAGGAATACGGAAACTATTCAAAATCTATATAATATTATATTACTTATGCTTTAAAGAAATTTCATTCAGTCAGCTCATTCTAAAAACTGCTAGGCTATTTTAAAACTAAACGATGTGACACCGAGTACACTGCTAAAATAACTCCAGGGTTGTCCAACCAAGCAGTCAGACAAGTAACCTCAGACATCAACAATTTCAATACAGTTATTTTCATCTTACCACTAGACTAAGCGATTTTTCGGTAGAATCTTTCAGCTTGAGCTCCCACGTGAATATCCAAACATAATAAATGGAAACCCCTTTAATGACCGAAAGTAAGGCAAGTAACATCCAACCCCAATGGAACCCTAAGAGATTAACTGATAATATGCTTGAAACCGCTAAAAACGAGGTAAATGCGAAGGTGGTGGATATCCAGAAATTCGCTTGATTCAATGCAGCCAACGTATTGACATCCTGCAATAAAAAGGAATAATAATAATAATCATGTCTTCATCAATTGGGTATCAATCAGAAACCATAATCTTTTCTCAAATACAATCGACTGTCCACTTACCCGCTTCGTAGCCCTGAAGAGTAGGAGAGAAGTTTGACATGCAAAACTGAGAAGTGTGCCAAAGAAGAAAATTAAGATCCAAAACATCCAGATACGAAAAAGCAAGTTATTCAACAAACATTTTGAGGGCTTTTTCTCAGATGAAAGCTCGTACGAAGTAAAAATCACGGCAGCAATGATTACGCCTATCACAATCATTGTCCCAAAGGAGACGAGTATAAGTTCTAAAATGGAAATAATTTTCGCAATGACTCGATAATCCGTCTGGTTCGTTCTTTTGCATGCCATGGTCATGGTAAATTCGTCTGTTTCAATTTTCAATTAGGAAGCAATATTTTTTCTTTTAAATCAAAATCTAGAGAAAGATTTGCAAGGAGGCTGATAATCTCGCAATGGAAGAAACAAAAGTTTTTACAACCTACTGCACCCAGTCTCATAACTACAGTGATATCCGAGGAGAGTACCGACAGAATCAACTTGTTATAACTGCAAACATCAATGCAAAACGCACCCTCTGAAACAATAGAAAGCAAATTATCCCGTCTGCGGTTGAAGTGGCTATTGACCGTCAAGTCCCCCTCCCCGTCCCCATACACACGTTTTTACACACTATCCTACTCAATATTTAGGACCTTTCAACTATGTGACTATACACGGCTTTGGCTTAGCCAATCATGTTAAAGTTCAATCAAGTTCAGAAAAGGACATCGGAATAAATATCTCGAGTATTTAGTTATTTTACGATGAAAAATAAGTTTTACAACAGCTAGAGGATATTTGTGAATCCATCTGCATTAAACCAAATTAGGCAAATCACCAAGTTACACAGGTAGTATATTTGTATCACTACCATTCAATGCCTAAGCCTGGGTCATTTTTGTCATATATTCTATGAAAGATACCATATAAGTCATAAAAGTATTTATATTGACAGTAAAAAGGAATCGAGCAATAGAGATTGTACCACGTAGTGGATTGGCAATTTTATGAACCTAAGATTGATTTTTCTTAAACAATGGACAACGTACTTTTACAAAATAATAATGTGATGATGTAACTGTTACATAAAGTTTAAAATACGGCATGTGTTGTAGTCAATGAATTTATCATTATCGTACTTGATTTAAAATCCACTAGTCATTCTATAATAGTCTTTGATTACATAAGAGTTTATATGCACTTCCTGAAAGTTGACTGTAAAATTAGCACAATCCTACCTTCTTAACTCACTCCAAGTTCTCTTTGGACACCAACCAAGAGCTTGAGCTTGAGCAAGAAGACTTATCATTCAATTTCGATTTCGATGGATAATGGATATCCCCCCCACAAGCTTAAAATTTTGGAATCAAACATATTCTTTTTTTGGCCATGATAACTGTCCGAGACTTATGTCTTAATCTAATCAACTCACCATCATACCATCTTCATATTATACAAAATACTTAACTAAATGACTATTGCAAAAGGTTGTTCATTATCACGATTTTTTTGCCTATTTAGACGCGACTTTTATTTAATTGCCTCATAGTAGTAGATTTTCCTTCCACTGAATTGAGCTCGTCATTAATTTTCATATTCAAATCATAACTCATCGGAAGTGACTGTGAAAAATGAGAAGCAGAAACGAACTCGCGAGCCAAACACCAAACTCTGACCAAAAAGTTGCATTCATGCAGTCAAGCAAGCATTACATTACACTTTTACGACAAAGCCATTCTGCATAGGAATATCAAGTGTACGGAATACGGATTACGGAATACAGAAAACTTACCAACAAAAGTTCTTGATAGGAAGGAAAAGGAACGCTTGCGACTTGCGACGGTACATATGGTACACTTATGAGGAAAAGATTGAAAACGTAAGAATGCGTTGAAAACTTCAGTTTTTTTCCTCTTTTCTATCAGGGGATTGAACTTTACAGAAATCCGCTTCCTGCTCGCCGGCTTTTTGCTTTTCCCTTTTTACAGAAGCCGGCATGCAGGGCATGGCAAAGTGGAGCAAAGAAAAGTAGATGTACGAGTTCGAGTAGGTATGCTGCTTGCTGCTGTGGCTGTTGCTCAAGTACGGCTTTTGGAATATTGGAACATGGCAAGTATCTTTGGAAGCTTTTTGTGAAGTATCTGGGTTGGTAAAATGAACTAATTTAGTCATTTTGTCTGTTTTTCAATAAAAAATATTTTGTTCATAAATTGTTGTTCTCTTAAGATATGTTCAGTAAAAATATGCTTCGAAAGGATATCTAAATTTTGAAATACGGCGAACGGATTGACGGATGACGTGATGTTTAAAAAACTTGAGATTTCTCATGCATAGACAGAAAGAAAGGATTTTAAGCAAGTTTTCATGTTAAGGTTAATTACAGTATCATTTAAGTATCCGTTTCGATTTCGATGAGTTATATAGAATTACTTTGTTCTTAAAACCCTGATGGAAATCAAAATTACGATTTTGGTTGGATGGAATGTACTTCAATATGCAAGACTTGGGGGGAAATGATCATTTTTCGTTTTTTCTCTCTGTCGTCTGTAGTTAATGCTTTGATAGACTCTCTCCTCGTAAATGCTAACAAATGAAAGTAAATAAATATGTTGTTATCAATATTGGTGTATGCAGCTTCGGCACGGTTATCAACATTGTGAGAAAAGATAATAATTAAAAGTGGTGCGGTCGTTTACTACTCTTTAAACATCATTTTACAAAATACCACAGCCACTACGAACTAGGCTGAATGTCGCTTACTTTTGTAAAAATCCAATATATAACAAACAAAGTACGCTTAACAATTAGGCTAGATAGTTAACGTTCGCGTTCGAGACTTCTATCTTGATACAAAAAACTACTCTACTAAACTATATATAAGTTGTAACAAGTCAATGATACGTGTAAATAAAAAAGGTAAATACATCATGTCCTAACAAATATATGTCATAATTCATTGCAAATATATTACATTCTATACTACCGGGTTAATTCAACGTTTTCGACATTTTCCAATGAATCAAATTTTTTATAAATAAAGCTACTAGCTACTTTCCGACTCACTAATATAATTGTACAGTTATAAATAAAACGCCTATAAACATAAAAACAAGGGTCAATTAACCCCGACCAGATTCCACAATTCTCCACATCCTGAATCCATCCTGAGTTAAACCTGCAAATAAAATAATAATCCAAGTTATACACATTTCTGACTTATGATTTTAACTCTATTCACCTCTTTCGTATTTTTAAAAGTTACAACAACACCAGCACGACATTGCATTTTGTTTATTGTACCTTTGGAACAGCTCCAGAGGCAACAGCTTTCAGCTCTTTAATGAATCTCCAGACATAATAACAGCATACTCCGTGATACACCAAAGTGATGGAAAGTATTGGCCAACACCACGACGGCATGTTGTGCATGGCTATGATTGTTGCCACAGATGTTATGAAGATAACGGTGGAGGTTGACACTAGCCAGTGAATTGCTTGACTAATAGCATCCGTGGAGTTGGCATTCTGTTAAGCACAATCAATTATAAATCTGTTATTTTGAACTCATACTATGTACATACATAGCTAAAAATTTGTGAATTCCTATATATTCATATATTATTCGAAATAACTTACAGGACTCGAAGCCTTGAAGAGTTTGAAAGCAGCAAGATCCTCAGTAATGAATAATAGCACCAAAGCGCAAATCAGAATATAAGCTCCCACGGTTGAAGTATAACTTGAGTTCCCAGATCCTGATTCACCATTGCTTCTTCTCCGGCGTTCTTTTCCAGGGAGGTTTTCACTTAAATTGGTCTTGCTCTCATCCGTTTTTTCAACTGTTGTTGAATTATTGGTATTGCCCCCAGCCGGTTGTTCAAATTTTTCAGAATTATTGGTCTTCCCCTCAGCCGATTGTTCAAATTTTCCTGAAATATTGGCCTTTCCCTCAGTCGGTTCATTTGTTGCTGAAATATTGGTGTTTCCCTCAGCCGATTGTTCAACTTTTCCTGAAATATTGGTCTTTCCCTCAGTCGGTTCATTTGTTGCTGAATTATTGGTCTTTCCCTCAGCCGATTGTTCAACTGTTGTTGAATTATTGGTCTTTCCCTCAGCCGGCTCAACTGCTGCTGAATTATTGGTCTTGCCTGAAGCTGGTTGTTCCGCCGATATCAATAATCCATGGGTAATGACTAAAATCAGCAAAGTCAATGCTACTGCTAATGTAAGTATCAGATGAATAATAGAAATCCGATTTGCAGAAATTCGAAATTGAATAAATGTAGCCATGTTTCTTAAATTGAGATTTGACTTGTAACACTTAAAAATGGAATCTCCTTTGGTACAGAAGCTTTGAAACAGACAGTTCCTCCGGTTCAGAGACGGATGAGTTTCGTGAATAATGAAAATGAAAAAAAAATAAAATGTATAAACGGAAACGCTATTTCACCGGAGCTAACATCTGAAATGTCAAACTTCTCACAGGCAACTAACTTGACATATCCACTGACAAGAGAGATTAGATTGAGAAAATGGACGCTAAAATGAGCTCTTTCCATGCCATGGCTAGCTCAAACTCACAACCATTCCATACAAGCTTCTAATTTATTCCCCAAAAACTGACCAATTAGAAATAAGTTCAAACAAGTTCAACATAAACTTCACATCCCCATCCGAGACAAAGACACGACTTAGAAAAAAGTATCTTGCTCTAGTTTTACGGAATTTGCACGAAGCACATTTGCATAACACGCCATTAGCCAAATATCGCTAAATTCCCAATTGTCTGTTGATCAAGAAAATTCTCAAGAAAGCTTACAAAATCTTTTTGAATTGCTTTGAATTTCACCATTTCACAGTATTTTCAAAGTCTATAACTGAACTTCGACCCTTGATAACATAATACACAATTCTAAAATCACTCGTAATTTCAAGCGTAAAACTCGAGCTTATCCAGAAACCAGCAAAACCTTCCAGGCATCGATGAATGATACACACGAATAGCAATGATTATGTTGTGAGGTGAGAATGAAAGTATGAAAGAGAATACTTCAATCTGCAATTCAATTGCCGAAAATTCTCAGGCTGAGAATATATCTTACAAAGTATTTTTGCATTTATATTTATTGGTACCTTTCCTTAAGTATTTTCATTTCACTCAATATATGACATTATCCAGCCAAGTCAAAAATACAATTACATATCAGATGATTACGAATTAGTTCGAGATGCAGATTTAAGTAAATACACTTACTAGGACTCGTAATATAATGGGCATAACTGCGAGTGTGTGATCAGTGGTGGGGTGGGATGAGATATCTTCTTCTCTTTTATATGCAGTTTTAGCAAAATGTAAATGATCGTCGAAGCGATATGATACTTGACGACTTGGCATCAATCTTAAGCAAAAGTACCTTAAATATAATCTCTCGAAAGCTACTGACTTTGCTCGAATAATGTATAGCCACATTTAGGGAAGTTCTTTTCGGTTACTTGAAAAAATGTCATTTATGGATTTCTCTTCCATCTTTCTCACATTGCTTTGCATACATTTTTGTGATTGACTTCAGGGAGCATTGCACTTTCTGAAGAAATGTAGCAACGATGATGATGAACACAGTACAAAGCACATTTTCCCCAATAGCCCGAAACAACTTTTGCTCTACTATATTCTCCCATCCCCAGATTAGTATGCGAAGACAATTGTTTGCAATCACGGCGACATTCACGATAACCCATGAATAAGCAAGTTTCAACGTTGTAACGGGATTCCTTCCCTAAATATTTAAGAGATTAGAAACAGATTTAACACAGCTCGTAATTGCATGACATTGCACGAACAATTAAATTTTGATTTTCTCACCACATCTGCCGCCTTTATTAGTCCAACAGCGACGGAAATCTTGATTAAGCAAACAGCAATTTCAATACTTGCATTAGCCCAAATCATCCCTATTCTTGAGACAGCCGATTCAAGTTGGACGCTTACTATGCAAATATATTTCATTAATTCCAAATTTACATATCGATCTAGATTTGTGCTTCAAGATAATATCGTACAGTCAGAATTTATTTCAAAATTTATATTCCTTGTTGCCACATACCTGTCCCATTTTTCGCCAGAAAATAGTCCATATTGTCCATAAATTTTAGAACCTTTTGGGGAATATTTTGAGGAATCCATGTTATCACAGTAGACCAGATAATTACTCCGAAAATAATTCCTGTTTGAAGCACCTTCTCACCACAAAATCAAATGATCATTCAATCTATCGCCATATCATTTATTCCTTAACAAAACATTGCACAGCTTTTATCTTACCGCGGTAATTATCCCAACAGCTTTAGTTAAGATTCTGCTTGTCCTTAGGGAACACATTATAAATATTTTAACTAGTAGCTTCTTCACCAAAACTTGAAATGGTGGTAGTTCGTAGTTATCATTATCATGCCAGTAACAAAGCTAAAGAATTAGGGAAAACTAATCATATACAGCAAAAATTATATATCAACTGTATATACGTCGCCATAAAAGATAGATACCGGCGGGCGACTACACAAAAGAATATATGAACTTGAGAAGTTTTTTTAATCAATATCGATCCAGTTTAAAAATGTTCCTTCTTTCTACACGCAATAGTTGTTCGTGCAAACTACCTAATTGGAATACTGTCAAAGTTCTCATTTTCACTAGCCAGCATGCATAGATGTTACCAACCAAAAAAGAAACGAAGATATAAACATATTATTACATACATAAGAATTAATATGTGGATTTTCATCCACGATCAAATTTTATTATCCATCAACTTGTAATGTATACATCATGCATACACTTATTTTATACATCATCATTATTTTTTATACACTTATACATCAAGTTATTTTTTAGCAGAAGTTGAACTATTCACGATGACAGTTTGAAGGACGCATCGCTCTGGGAAGGCTTCAAATCTGTAATTTAAAAATGCATAAAATAAATGGCTCCCATTTTGAGATTTTTTATAATCCTGGATATGAGAATTACATGATTATCGGGGGAAAGCTTCTTGCCACTTCCATCTTCAACTCTTCAATGTATTTCCAGACAAAGTAGATGCAAGAAAAACTAAAGGCAGTTGTCAGGCTTAGCTTCAACACTTCCGTAGTAGCAATGTAGTATAAACCTTGAAGAATGGTGGCAAAGATTGCAATAACCCTCCAATATTCAGCCAGTTCTAATGCAGTTTGGCAATTTGTACTCTAAATAAAATATTTTTGACATTTCCTCTTACCTATTATAATCAATGTTAAGGTGATAACTAGAATTTTAGTTAATATTATTTTCTTAAACTTACAACTTTTGTGGCATTGAGGAGTTTGAGAGCTGCGGAAGCATAAATCCCTGTAACTGTTGCAGAGTAAAGGAGCATTATCCAGAAAAGTGCAAGGATATGATCATTATCCACATCAAACTGGTTTGGGATAAAGGATCGGAATAAGTTGACAACTTCCGCCTTTTCCCAAGTCGCCTCCGGAGCTCTTCTACTAACTTCCACAGTAAGGAATAGTGTCATCACTCCGAATGCAATTATACCAACGGATATAATACCTAACATGAATAATTCCATGAGGGCGATGATCTTTGCAGGTTGTCTGTATTGAAAACGAGACATTTTTTCTGATGGGAAATCTAGCCTTTTAAAAAATATATGGAAGAAAATATTAAATATTTAATGAGCCAAGCTTTCGAGACGGAACTGATTGAATATTTGCAATTATGTAGGTTACGGCAAAGCAGAGAGATACGTTTTATGAACGAACATATAACTTGTTGAAAATGCACAGTATTTGGAATAAGGAATATGGAGTACATGAGTGTCGTTACTGAGAACAGGATGTTGTTCCTTCTAAGAAAAAAGCAATTTAGCAGCTTTATAGTTTTCTCAAAATACAATGAAGATTGAAAATAAAACATTTTGCAATCAAAAACCTTGAGTAGACTTTGCCCTTGGCAGCTTACGACATTCGGCTTTATGCAACAATATGATAAAATTGTCCCGATAATGAGACAGTTATTAAACTATTTATATAGTTATTTCCATGATACATTAAATCCATCAGTTTACATTTTCGTATCCATTTTAAAAAATTGCTTTCATGAAAATGTCACCTTTTTGCATTATGTCTAGTTTACAGAGTCACCGGCACCTTTATATATTCAATGACAAACTCATTTCTGCTTTAGTAAAATAATAAGATGGATAAGTCTGATTCCATTTCCACCGTACATCCAGCCAAGTTGTCTTTTTCCTCTAAAAATATATGCGAAAGGACATCATGGTATTTTCGTTCATGCTACCCTGGCACCAATGCAAATGAAAACCCACATTTGCATAACTGAATAATACTTTACAAGATGAATAGACATATTATGCTCATGTAGGAATGGGAATGCTTACTTATATTTTACAATGCTTGTGAAATGAGAAATTGCGAAAATGAACTACCTCAAGCACAACTAACATGGGGCTTTCTTAGTAGGATGCTAAGCGTAAATTAGTGCCATGTATTTAATGCATTGATTAATGGATATTTTGATTTGGATCAATAATGAATATGAATCCATGAAACACGCACAAATCAATAATTTTACCGATAGTCATCAAGAAAGACAAACATATTCGATAATAGCAATGTTTTTAGCTTGTAGAATGTTTCAGTTCATGTCGATCCGAATCTTAAGTACGTACAATATATTTTTAAAATGTTCAGTAGTTAATATTTGAATTGCAATACTATTCCTGAAAACTATGTGCACAAATAGCTGCACCAGAGTCACCACCATATTTATAGGTTTGACAAACGCGGTAAGGTGACATATATTACTTGTTACTGGTTTTTATAATCAAATTG
>JAHZNA010004482.1:0-19700 GCA_027743935.1 Sinodicranocentrus sp. ZH6 | reverse complement strand
CACTAAATGCAGGGTGTCCACTGGCCGTCTATTACCGTTTGTTACCGGCCATTTTCATTACCGTTTATTACCACCTACCATGACTGATTTCAGTCAAATGTAAATAAATTTAATCAACCCTATTTTAAGCTTAAATTTTAGTATGCCCCTAAACCTTAAATTCAATTCCATAAATTTTCGAGGATGAGATATTAAAATGTGGGTTATATTGTTATGTAATGGAATGCAAACGTCATGTAAATTTATGTTATTATATTAAATGTAATGGAAAGAAGATGCAGTAAGCAGATTCGTTTAGCAAAGAGTAATTTATGCTGACCACTGCACATAGTTTAAGTTATTAGTATTAAATAGTCATTGACTTATGCCTGTGTTCTCTGTTAAACTGTGTCATGAATGAAATGCATAAATAGATTGAATAAATATTTACTAATTATCAATACGCTAAAAAGCTGCGATCGTTTAACATGATCTATCTGTTGCATGGTACAGGCTACACCAAAAAAAATAGTTCCCTCCAATACTGCAAACATTGTAATTTATAGTTGAAAATTGAAACCTGCTATTCATATGAGTATCTGAGTATGAGTAGTGTACAATTATTACGATAATTTTTTGATGAGTAGATTTAACTTGGTATATATAACCTTCAAAGTAAGCCATGTTTGCATTGGACTGTCCTTACTCCTGCTATTACAAAGTCTTTTTTGTCCATTGTAAACTAAATTTATAACATTGTAAATATGACTCAAAAAAGAACATTCTCTAACTTGTTTGGTCAGCCAAATAATATCTTTCGAAAAGGTTACGGCGAAGATAAACAAATCTAAAAATTAATCACAATGCACATTTTTAGAAATCTCATAGTTGACTCATAACTAAATAATTTGATACTTTGCACATATTAATGTGAAAAATTAGTCAGCTCCAAATTATTTGTTTGATTAGCTGAACCTTTTGAAAATCTAGCGAGGATGTATTTCAGATCGTATTTACAGAATTCTTTCTCAATACTGCTGTCATTGTACATGCAATCTTTTACAATGACGAGAAAGCAATTAACATAAGTAGATAGGTACGCTAGGTATAAGGCTCATGTTTCTACGTCTATGTAAAACGGATGAAATTTAACAAAAAGGGTATGGAAGGGATCGAACCTCAACACTACGAGGTATAGTCCGAAGACTTGAGTGGGCCTTCGTGGTGGAGTCGTATGGCCGTTATCCTTACTGACTATCACTCACGCAGAAGTCGGGGTGCATGTATCCTGATGCAAGCTTGTAGTATTTACGGTATTTACTTTAGATAATATTAAGCGTTCAACAAAATAAGCTAGGTGGGATGCGCGGCCGTCCGGCGAAGTGCTGACTCTGTATTTGAGTATTTATACATGTTTACTTAGCTCGAAATTTGCTTATCTTGTCTTATTCAAAATAAGATTCAAATTAGGTATAATTTCCATTCACTATACATGTATTCTGGGATAGACTGCAATAATCAGATTTCATTGAGCGGCTGAGCTGGTGCTAGTCACCAGTTTCACCCACCATACATACATACAGACTTACTTGTATGTACCGTAACGCCGCCCAATGGCTGTTGCTAAAATAGTTGTACTTGTAGAACTATTTTTGCCTTGAGTTAATCTCAGATATCTCTTATATACTAATTTTTAATTTTATGGTACTTAACCATATGTATAATGTTTTTCAACTTTTTATATCTAAAATCTTCAAAATCAAACTGATCTGTTCCGGAAAGTATCTTAATTCCTACAACTCAAGTTAAAACTCAACTCTAAACTCAGAACTTTGCATAAAACCAAATGAAATTTCAAAATTAAAATCATTCGATTCTTGAAATTTCTAAGATCAATAATCCTAAGAAATTTCATCTATCCACTTCAGTAGTTATATTAAGTCTGTCAGGAAGTATTAATACATATCTATGTAAATCCGCAGGATACTAATAATGTTATGAATAAACACGCTTTTTATATGTGTGTGGGATGTCTACATGTTTTATTTTAATGTATTATTGCATAACATATATTCATGAAATTATTGCATGGGCATTAACCATCATGCAATATTACAGGTACATTTTGTGTATATAGGTATAAAAAGTAAATTAAGCGCATTCTATTTAATTCACGTTTCACTGATGTATGGGTTGATTAAAGCAAACTGCATCAGTGTTTTATGCATGCATGAAACATAATATTAATCCTTTTTTAGGTAGGTAAATGAAAGAAAAAAAACTAAAAAGGCCACCACAGCTCCATGGATTTTCGAAATTCCATTTTCGCACAAATATTATTCATGCCGTGCCCACATTCTCCAGTTTGGCCGATCTTTTAATCCCTAAAATAAAGAAGAGAATATTTTTATTTATCATCTTTTGGCTTGATGGCTTAAGCCATGGCTAAATGTTTGCGAGAAAAATTATTATTTTTACATTTTCAGTGCAAGAAAAGTTGAGAGGAATGGCGAAACCAAATAAGCCAGAATGAGTCATCTGCTCTGGTGCCCTTTCGTCGAGAAGAAATGAGAAAGAATTATTTTCGTTTTGGGTGTTCGCGGTCTGGTTGACTGCACGAGTTATGAGTATAAAGTATATGCGTAAAGCAATACTATTATATTATTTCTTTGTAAATATATACTTTACATACGTGACCCAGATAAAGCAGTATCGTTGAGATGAGGCTGGGATGACCTCACTTGAGGATTGTTGACAACAGAAATTGTCGTAAAAGGGATGATTCTTCGAATTGTGAAGATTTCCTGGAATGGTTGTAGGAATTGGTGTTGGACCTGGAATAGTTTGAACACCGTGGAATGGGGTAAGAAAGCTACTGGGTATTATCGATGTTGGAATGGTCGGTTTGATAATTTCGATCGGAATTGTTGTAGTGGGAAGTAAGGATTTGACGGTGGTAGTGGGGACAATAATAATGGGATTGCTGATTTTTGTAGTGAAGCTAGGAATTTTCGTGATGGGGGAACGGATTTTTCGTTTTGGAAATGGAATCTCTGTAAGGGAAAGGTCTGGTTTTGTGGTGTGGATTGGGATGTTTGTGAGGATTTTTGGGGTGTTTATAAAAATTTGTGTAGGGGAATTTTTAAATGGGGAAGTTTGGGTTTTGCGTTAGCAATTGGGACTTTCGTTGCTTGAATGGAGATTTTTGTGCTGTTGTTGCTTTCGTTACTTGAATAGTTGTGGTGAAAAGGAAGGATGATGTGGTGGTAGTTGGGATTGTTCTGGGGGAAATTTTGAAAGGTTATGTGGTGGTAGTTGGGATTATTGTGGTGGACGTTTTGGTAGTGGGAATAGAGGGTTATGCGGTGGTAGTTGGGATTGTTGTGGTGGAAGTTTTGGCAGTAATTATGAAGGGTTTTGCGGTAGTAAGACAAATTTTGATTGAAGGAATGGTTGGAATTTTGGAAGTTGTCGTTGCCATTGCCGATAATGTTGCTTGTGATGATGAAGGTACATGAATAGCTGTAATACATACGCACACATACACACTTCATATAAAGAAGTGCGCATATAAACCTTTTTAAAAAAACTCACCTGAATTATTCTTGTACGTTAAAACTTGAGGAAGCGTGACTTGCGCACATTGTATTTTTTAGTTATTAATTTCGTTAATTTATACGAAAATATCTTCCCCTTTGCCACACACTCAAAGCCTGCCTTACTGCTAATGAATGCACAAATAGGCACACATTCCAAGCACGTAGTTTTTGAACTACAACGATCTGCTGGAGCAGAAACTAATTCACTTGATAGAGATAAGGCCATAAAAATGGCCATGCTGTGTTTTAGAAATGTCATAATTACTCTCAACTTATATTACATATGAATAATTGATTTTGATGTTGATAAATGATAAATGATATTTTTGTTTCGACTTATGTAGTTTTAAGTTAGTTTCAAGGTGAAGCAAATAAATAATTTTCAATTCAGATATCAACCTTACTCAAGTATAACATAATTTTCATTTTGTCATTTTGCTTTACATCTGCCATATCCATGAATTTTGTAAACAGGTGCCTGAACGACCTTTTTATGCTTTGTCTAGCACAAATCGTATTGCAGAATAGAATCCAACCACTTTTAGTTTAACGAGAGTACTGTATGAAAAACATTAAAGCTAAAGTTAGGTACTTGTAACTCCCGTTTTACTGTATCCTGAATAAATTATCTGGAAAGTATGTATCAATAAAACCTGTATGATGTTGTGTCACTTTTAATGAAAAAATGCTCATTTACTCTCTCTTTACAACGTTTCGTTTTACTTAATGAGCGAACATGATAAATTAACTTGCAAAAATGATGAAAATTTCAATTCTTGCAAAGCGATGCATAGAATTGCTTGCCTATAGGCAAAGTTACGTATTCGGTACTTTTATCGATGCATAAAATTCTGCCTGGTTTTACATAGCACAAATGATTACAACTAGTTTAAACAAAATTTCTATATTGATTGCCTGAAATAATTACTATCAAGTAAATTCTTGTACCCACATTTCGACTTGAATTTTTTTCTTGTGCGATACGCACACACGTAATTGTCCACGGAGTTAATCAATAAATAGACCACTATATTATGCAAATACATTATTATGTAGCATTTTCACTCATTGATGGTCAAATGTCACGCAAAACAAACGAAAAAAAGTTCAATACAACTATCTTAATGATTATTCTATTAAACATTAAAAATACCTTAATGCCATGCCATGCCATGTAATTCATTTATGCATATTATTTATGATATTTAAAAATGGCTATAATATATAAATGCATACACGATTTATGCATAATATTTACATGCATGCGCAAAATATTCATAAGCGTCATCTTAACAATGTCGAACGTGCATCCATACACACGAAAACGTCTTCAACAAAGTACACACATCGAAAATTTAAAGAGATGGAAATGCCACAAAAAGAATGCATTCAACATGCATGGAAAAAATCAGCCACAGGAAAACGAAAGTCAATCGTTGTTCCGATATTTTTGTCCGCTGCACTATAACTGTAAAAAAGGAATTGTGAAGGGAAGTTGATGTTTTTAAAAATATTAAAAAAAAATTATTATGAAGCGATTAGCGATTTGTTTGCTTTTTTGTTGCGTTGTTTTTATTGTGATTATGTGATAATGATAACTTTATTTAGGTTTTTTTGGAGGAATGGGATTGTTACAAGTGTCTGGAGACCGACTGTTACTCTATAGTCTTTAATCGTCGTAAGATGTCGTGTCTCCAGACGCTTGACTCCGTGTCCGAAGTAGCTTACCCCCGACCAAGGACCACCACCTCACCTCCAAAATCTACCACCAGCTACTCCTCCTCATCCCCTCCCCCAACAACAACAACAACCACATCATCACCAACCTCATCATCACCACCATCAGCCAGAAGATTGGACTTCAAGCCCTGTTTCTGTTTTGGTAAGAGGAATAATCCTGGCAAGTAAGTCCTTCCTTTAAAATTATCCCCATTTAAAAAATATGCAAAACTTATGGTGGGTAATTACCAAAACATAAGAAAAAAGAGTTTGTGTGTTTGTGAATGTGTGTAACGTTTATTTAAAGTTAAAATTAGACACCTTCCACCCATCCATTTTAACCTCGAGTATGGTATTTTAATGCTGATGGTTCCTTTGTTTGCCGTAATTTTGCTGGTATGCTGCATCCCCTTCGTCATTTGGTGTGTCAGTTACATCCAAAGGTAACATCAATGCTTTCGAATCGAGATTATGATGGGTGAGTCCAGGGTGTCCACTTTTAACCTTAATTAAAAATTACAAATGCACATACACACTTTTTATTTATGTTTGGGCAACACCCTGTGTATTTTTATTTTCAGGTATGTTGGGTAATTTCGGGAAGAGCGTGGTTTGGGACAGCACAAAGTTCGAAGATTCCTCCTTCCAGCAAATGACCGAATTCACCTCGAAGGGTTCGGCGAATCTGGGCCTGCCCTAGCTCAACAAAGGATTGCCCTTGCCATCAAGGAAGATCTGGAAGCCCGAAACCTTCCACCACAAGGTTCAGGCCCTTCAAAATCCGTCTCCACCTCCACCACTTACGAGGTTCAACCTCCTTTAGCGCTTCCAACCCCGACGAAGCAAGCGCTTGGCTGAGAAGAGGCTGCTAAGGAAAGGGCTAGGAAGTAGTAAGTGTGTTTGTCTGTCTATCTGTGTATTTTTAAAAAAGTTTTTGTTGAATTCGTTTGGAGGCCTTAAACGCTATTTTTTATTAGACAGCACGAGCGTTTGTAAGGTATTCACTTACTTTGTATTTTAAATGACTGATTTTTTTATATATTACGTATTAATACGTCCTGGCATTCTTACTATAACTACTCACTTCATAAAGAGGAAACTTTCTATAGCCTATTTAACCACGGAATGTCCTTCAATTATCGGATTTCTTCCTCCAAGCAATCGAGATGTCCAGGCGTTTGTGGGCACTGCCTGCACTCCAGAGAAAGAATCTATATCGTTCCAACTGAAGACCTTTGAACATAGACGATAGCATAGAGTGCACTGAGTATAATTCGTCTAACGCCAATTTTTATGTCCAACTAGGTCCACATTCTTGTAATATTATATTGTTTTTTTATTAATGAGAAATGTATTTGTTATCATGTTATATAAGTTTATACTCATATATTCCTTTATTTTTTAAATCTACAGATTCAGCCAATTCTTTAATCCAGATAAGGTCGTTTCATTCTTCTAGTTCCAAATGGCTGGAATCTTTCTACGCAACCATTGCATGGCCATGCTAATTGACAACAAAGCAAGAGTTGTATTAGTCTATGATTCAGCAACTCTTCGTCCAATGTTACTTGTCATTCGCCAGACGTGGGTCCAGACATACCATGGTACCCAAACTACCGTTTCCAAGAACGGATATACAACAATGGCTTATTAATGTAATTCAATTAAGTTATACTTAGCATTTAAAACTTTTTGTATGCTGTTTTTTGTTTATTTGTTTCTCTGCAAAATATTTTGCAAGTTGGTGAGTTGGAATTAAAAGTATAATTTCGCTTCCTTCCCTTGGTATTTTGGTATTTCTCACTTTCTCTACCACCTTTTCGTTGTGAACTATGTGAGAAATTTTCCCCAGATACCTTAACACAAGAATATTTTTACTTTACAATAGTTTATAATGTAATAAAATGTTAATGGAGCATTCACTTACCGTGAATCTTTTTTTCTGAATTTCCATTATAAAAACACGATTGCAAGTTATACACTAGACAGAATGGTACATAATGGAGTGTGTATAAATGACTTGTTGCTGGCTAAATACACATTTTTGCTGTATATCACAGACGTAAACAAGAAATGGAACCATATATTTCTGGTGTGTGTTTACCAAACAATTGGTAAACATAAGATAATGTTAGAAAAATATTATTTTAGCAGGAACTATGACAACCAAGGGTGGTTTGGGTTTGGTTTTTTGTGGCTTTACAGTGGCTTTTCATCGGATTATTTATTTATTTCATTCGTCATCGTCCGAATTTACGTCACGTAATTTATCGTCATCACGTAATTTAGATACGGACCCCTCCTTTATTGTATGCGCCATTTTTTCTTTCCTTCTTCAGCACAAATGAACTAAAGTAATCTGACTAAGAAAATTCTTGAGGTAATTTTAAATATTGAATTAAAATAATGTCAGGAATTCCTTAAAAATTCATTACTTCTTTTTTATATTTAGAGATATAATTTAAAACGTTGATTACCGGCACATTTTGGCAGTTAATTGTGCCATTATCCAAGTAACATGTGTTTTAGTTAGTATCTCACGTTCCAGGTATCATGTACTTGCAACCGAATGCTGCCCCAATATGTATACTTCAAGGTAAAACACAATTTTTATTTATGATTTAACTTTAAAGTTGGAGTAACTATGAAAAACTAATTTCTATTTACGTTGGTTTGAGATATCCTGGATATTATGTTTAGATGACGTAGTATGCATATGACTTTTACATTGCTAAACTGAAAAGCTAAAGTAATTACAGCTATGTCAGATAACTGAACTGACTCCGGTTGAAGGTAATATTGGATGTAATATTTTGCCATTGTAGTATGCTAGCAAATGCCCTAATTGTTGTTGTTTTTCCACTACCTACAATTGAATTTAAAATTTATTTTCGAATAAATTATACATATAAAATCGGGTCGAGTCGGCTCTAACAATTAGCCCTATCTAGTGTATAAAAAGTTGCTTTCTGGTGGTATCAGCTGATTACCCGCAATCGGCCGCAATCAGCCCGATTATGCATTTTTTCCGTTATTGTCCAAAAGTAGCTGTGAATTTTGAAATTTACGTTTTAGATACGTAAAGAGCATGTCCTTCTTGAATAAATACAAATTTGAACAGTTTTAAAAATATAACTTGAATATATAAATATTTGCATTTTCAAAACGATATATGAGCGTGTGGAGGACAAAATCCCGCGGTTTGCTAACAAATTTAAACTCAATTTAGTCTCACATCAAACATTAACGGACCATTTTAACATAAAAATATATACTAACACTAAATTAAGCACCCCAATAAGTCAGTCGAACACACATTCCTTGGCTGTACTCATATTTTTTTAAACTTCAAAAACTTCAATTTATATTTTGTTTAGTTGTTTGTAATCGCTCATTTTGTAGAACGCCCAATCGGGTCGTATCTTTGTTGCTGTTGGACAAAAACATATGCACTACATAAAATACGCCGTACACTCGAATGTACACCCATACATGTCACAGCAATCTCCCCACGCCATTTACGTAATGCAAAATTTTGACAATTTCGCGAAAATGGGTGGACAGTCCACTGTGCCATGTATGTGTACACCACTTACACATGTTTTTCAGTAAAACATTAAATCGGGCCTTCACGTTAATTTAGAACACAAATTCGGTATTTAAAAAAGCGAATAAAATGTTCACAGACATACACACACAGACGGTGCAGACGATTCTATAAGCTCGCACTTCAAACACTTTTGCGAGGTAATAAGTGAAGCTAGAAGTAGAGCTTCCACATGGAATCTGACTTCTTTAATGTCACTCTCATTCATATCAACTCTGCGCTTCAAATCCAACTAATGGAATAAAACTTATACATATATGCGTTTTATTGGCTCACTATTGCATTTTTCTTTTTTCTAATCATCACACTGGTAATCAATTTACTCGAAGTTAATTAACTTTTGCAGCTGAGCGAGTTCTTTGAACTGCATTTTCCCCATGCATTTCATTTTATTTCAGATTTTATCAGATTTTTCTAATAAAATTTTTCAAAACAATTCCTAAATCTATGGCTGTTCTGTCAGATTTTCCCTGTTTTGTTTCGTTCATGTTTTTATACTAAAGCTTAACTAAGTAACTGGTAAAAGCAAGAATAGATATGCCAATTTGCCTGGCCAATCCAAATTAATTTTTTAGAAAATAATTATCCAGCATGTTCACTCTTGGGTTGAAAAAAATTTGCTCTAGTTCTTCTCTGTTTCATTCACCTCTATTCATCATTATCGGCATGATTCATCTCACAAGATATTAATGATATAATGAATACATTTGCTTTCTAGCTAAGTTTTCATTCATTCATTCTTAAATTACACTCTGAGAGTTGATGAGTAGCAGCACAGCAGCAGCTCATCATCAGCAAACCAACAGGTTATTCACTTTTTAATTGGAGAACTCTGTGCGATAACAATATTTCATTGATTTTGGAGCAGAAATCCGAGATCATTGGCACTGACATTTATCAATATCCCATACGAAGCAAACTCCAGTTCAGTTGAGTCTTTATCAGCGATTGTGTCACATCTCGTGTTTGTGCTTAAAATTTGTTTGCGGGAGTAAATTATTGGAAAATCGACGATAATCAGGAAACATGGAAATATCCCTTTTGGAAAACAGTGACGTTCCCGTGGAGCAATTTCTCTCACCAAATAATACATTATTCAAGGTTAAATGTTCCATTACCGAAACTACAGTTGAGTCAGAGCAGACTAATCCGATGCATGAAGACTACACCCGGCGAGTATTGACTGCACTAGGAAACTATGAACATAAAAATAGCAGGTAATGCTTTAAAAATACAAATAAATTGTACAGTACAAAAAAATAAGATATTGACTAACTGACTGATCTCAGTGACAATGAAAACAGGTCTTTATGCATTCATATCAAAAAGGATCCTTCTGCTCCAGAAAATGAAAAGAAATGTTTGGTTCGGATTCACGGCTTCTTCTGGAATGACCTTGACTCAGTTTGGGCGGAAGGTCTCAAGATAAGACTTCAACTGATCTTTTCGGTTCATTGGAGTAGCGGTTTCGCTCTTCATCGTGGAACTTCCTATTTGTTTACTGGTAAAACTTATTTCAGATTATATTAATTTTTTCACCAACAGGATAAACTGTATTTGCATTTACCTTTCATTAGAGATTCCAATTCTTCGTGAAACTGCCTTAAATCTCAAGCATCTTGAAGATCAACAGGAAGCATGCCTACAAGATGAAAGTTTTTCAGAAGTAGGAAAAGTGTCATTTCATAGGAGTGTTTTATTTGAGCACGGTGCTTCATACAATTTGAGCGTAACTGCTAGTATCACTTTATTGTCGACCAATGAAGCATTGCATTCTAGCAGTCAGATGTCAATCCAGAGAAAGATGTTGGACTCCAAAATTCACAGTGACTTTGTCATTGTATCCAACGACGGAACTGAATTTCCATGTCACAAAAGCTTTTTAGCAGGTAGCCATTTCTTTAATTCTTTCAGAAGTAACTCATTTGAACTAATTCGCTGTTTTCGTCTCCAGCTCATAGTCCGGTGTTTGCAGCAATGTTTATTTGGAAATGAAAGAATCAGCTACAAGTCAAATTGAAGTGCATGATTTATCGTCGGATGGTGTCCAAGCTCTACTATATTATATTTATACTTTGGACGTCAAGATGATCCTTGATAAGAGTGACGTCGCCCTGGAACTTCTCCAGGCAGGTCATGAATATCATATTCAACGATTGGAAGAATGTGTCACTAAAATTCTGATTTGGAAACCAGCGGACTGGTTCACAGTCGATGTAGCATTCAGCCTTTTCGTTTTCGCAAGATACGTTAGCAACATGGATAAACTTAAAGGGAAATCAATTTCCGTCCTTACATCGTAAATTACAGTCTTACCATTGTTTTAATATATCAGAAATATTAAGAGATTTAGAGATTTAAGTTCACATTTTTGGCTTGTAGCAAACCTCAGGAATTTATGGATTGCAAAGCTTACGACAAATTATGTGAGGAAGATTCAATTTATGCAAGTGACATAATGGGAGCATTGCTCTGTTTGGCATTTGAAGGGTCAAAGTGGTTCAACGTGGATTGGGCTTTTACAATCTTTCTTTTATCAAAAAAGGAACCTACGAAAATTGTAAATAAACTGAAAGCAGCTGCCATCTTGATGTTGTGAGTATTTCATTGTGTCTTTTTTGTAAATCTATTATTCCGTGCATAAATCCAGCCAAAACTATCTTTTCACAGATTCCACGAAGAATTCTTGAATTGTGAGATTTATAAAAAAGCTTGCGAAGAAAATACAGCACTAGATGCCATGCAAGAACTCTTCTCCATTTCTGCAAAATTAGACAACTGGTTCAATGTAGATGTAGCATTTGCATCTTTTCAGGAAGCCAGAAAAGAGAAAAATGAAGAGAGAAAATGGGAAACTGCTGCAGTCCTTGCGTCGTAAGTGGATCACTTTTTAAGCTCTAAAGATGTGATTTAATCCATCGATTAAACTTAAATTTTGTTAGGCAGAGAAATTAACTAGAAGTGTATTTTTCATTGTCATTTTCCAGTAAGCCAGTACAATTCATACATTCTTCAGCTTACGATAAGATTTGGACAGAATAACCTGACAAAGCAGCTGAGTTACTTAAAGAGCTGTTTTGTATGATGATTTCAGATTAAATATTCCTTGAAAATATTTCCCAGCTTTGCCACACATTGTTCTATTTTGTTGTTCAAACGATTGAAGATTAAAAATAATTTTATTATGTACTCAATATCATGATTTGCTCAGAAATATTTGGGAAAAATATTCAAATTTTGTAAGTCTATAAATGTTAAATAAATTTTATGCGAGGCAAGTATTTTTAAAAAAATACACTCACTAAAATGTTGTTATCTTATTATGAAATGTATGTACCTTTTTTATTTGACCAATTTCGCAACACGTGCTTTTAATATTGGTCACTAAGCCTTATATCAGAATTTCAATTAAAATCTGATAATTAGGCACGTAACTTATGTTGGTTCTACATCAACATAAGGAGCCATATTATTCACAGTACTCATATTTAAAACATTGGCTCAGCTCGAAACAATTTTTTTGTGGTAATGAGTTTTTCTATCAGATTCCAATTAATTAAAGTCCACATTAATCAACTTGTATCCTGTTTTGAAAAACTCGTCGGGTTTTTCTAGTTATCCAATGTTTTAAAACTTCGGAATAAGAGGCTTGGCTTGTGGCTGATGACTTATAAAGGAGAATAATCAGTCGTTCCTTAGATCTAATATGAAAAACACGTCAAAGTTTTGAAGTAAACCTTTTTAAGTGGAAGAAAAAGTTTAGCCCTATTCAACAAAATATTTCCGTACACCCGTGGGCCTGATATACAAATAGTTATTTCTTGTGCACGAACTCACTCACTCACTCACGAACAAGTTTTTTGTGCGAACAATCTTCCAGCAGTAAATAAAACAAAACTTTGTTCAAACAGGAAGAAAGTTTGAATTTTGTTTCAAGGTAAACAGTAAATCTCTTCGGTTTAACTATCAAACAGTATTTAAAAATTACAAATCGTAAAGTAATCGTGTGAATAAGTGTTATATGTGCTGCTTTTAACTCACTCGTATCGTATTTCGCAGAAATCCCGGGGATTTTTATCGATTTTATTGGTCGGCGGTCATTAATCGAACAAGTTGTAATTCAAGAACATTACCTAAATTATTTCTGTGGCATTAAAGGTAGAGGTAGCTCAGGCTTTGGTAATCACGTATTCATTAATTTCCTTAAGCCAAAGCTTAATTTATTTACTTCCTGCTTGTAAAAGGTGCTATATATTATTTTAAGACAGTTTACTCCTAATGAAAACGTATCTGTGGTTTTAAAAAGTAACAAGTTTAATGAGACAACGACTTGGTTCAAAATATATATTTGCCAATTGATGCTACATCAAGACCTCAACAAGTTTTGAAGATAAATTTAAAAAAACACTCGTTCGAGAAACAAAGTTTGTTTAAAAAATACGAAATGATGCTATGTTATTTTGCACTTGTGTTACTCATCACTCAAATCAAGTTCGCAACATCTTTCGAAGGGATTGGCAGCAAATACAATGACGTAGTTATGGAAATGGGTTCGCTCGTTGAGGAAAACCCAGGCAATTTTTTATTCATCTTTCGTTGTATTGATCCGGCGCCAGTGATTCATTCCTGGAATGCCAAGGTGCGCTTCCTTCATTTCGACTTCAGTTATTTGAATACACTCAACAAGTCTATTAACGAAGCCTCGCGATATAATCAACCAACCATTGTCATCTTTGCAGAAATCAACATACATCTTCGTAAAAGGATTGAAATATTTGGCAAACTGGCATTGATTCCGACAACAACATTTCTCTTGTTTAACGAATGTCCCACGTGCGACATACACAAAAACATCAAGCTTTTGCCAGCACTCAAACTTTATCTTTTTCCAAAGAACCATACAAACTCACGCACCATGGCAGGACTAGAAGACTCTGGATATTTTGAATTTCATAAAGCCCCATTCACCGAATGGATCTCCAGAGGACTTCTCAGAAACCCTATTAAGCTTCACAAAACCTATTTCAGGAGTGGAAACAGGAAAGAAGTTGCAGCTTTGATGTATGAGAATTATAATAACTTTTTTACTAAATTTGACAAGGATCGTCAGGCTTGCTCTAGAATGGCCATGAATGGAAAATTTACTGATTCAATTCACTGCACATACAACATCATGTCGCTAATTATTTTAGGGCAAGTGCATAACTTCTCTATGAACATATATAACCTGGAGAACTCGTCAGAGATAAAACTAGCTTCTACAGACTATCCGGAGATTATTCAAGGTATAGGTAGTCATCGTATTCAGAAAATTATTGATAGAGCTGTGGACGTAGAGTTGGTTGGATTTATTGGTTGGTATCCTTTGTATTGTGTGAATACCCATCAATCTAAAAGCCTTCTGGATGCTTCAGTCTGGATTGCACCATTAAGCTTATCTGTATGGTTATCTATATTAATTTTAACTGTACTATTTTATTTGCTAATTTTGCGACACTTTAATTCTTGGGAACTTGCCAAAGTCCAGTTTTGTTTGATATACATAGGTGTTTTGTTTTTGCAAAACTTTTGGGGAAACGAGATCACTAGTCTTATTGTCGCTCCACCTTCGACAACGCCTTTTGCCAGTGTAAAGGAAATGCTTGACGGAGGCTACAAATTTATGTGGGATAAAGTAAACCCGCTTAAGAACAAAGAAACATTTGAAATGCGTTTTTTAAATGATTTTAAGCGACTCAAATTGCAGGATAGATTGAATACGAGTTACACAACAATACATCATAATTCTCGATCAAGTGCATTTGCAAAATATATTTCCCTGGTTACTAAAAGACTTGCAAATATTTGTGAGGAGAAGAAAATCCATGTTCTAAAGGAAAGATATCAAGAGAGTATCATGTCAATGACTGGATTCTTGAATGTGAAGTGTCACGTTATAAAAGAGAAATTCAAAGTGACTGCCCATCTCCGACCAATCCTCACAGTTAATCGGTACTGGCTATTTACCTCGTTGCAGAGAATGAAGGACTCAGGGTTGGTTGCTGGGTGGGAGTCATATTATCGGTGGCAACGCACATCAAGTGTGAAGAGACGTGCAAAAGTAAGGGAAATACAAACAGGCTATATTGGTTTGGAAAACATATTACCCATAATATTTGTATCTGCAAGTGTTTCCGGGTTGGCTGTCCTCATAGAGTTATGGATTTGGTTCGAACATAAAAAATAAATTTGATTGGAAATTCCTAATTATTGATGTTTGGCAAGTTTGCTGAACTTAAGTAACGAAAGGTAGTATTCGAAAATTTAATGTAGGTATTTTGGATTTGTTGTTCGCGTAAAACAAACTAAATGAAGGTGCTAAACTATGCGCACTAATAATGTTGCATTGGCTCTAATAAATATCACGTGCTATAATTTTTTTAAAATACTTTGGGGGTAATGGCCTTGGCATTTGATTTTAATCAATACGCACCAAAAAGTAAACCCAATTGCTCTCCTCTCATAATTACAGGTAATCTGGAGGCGTGAGGTGAATTGAGTCTGGTTGTCGTCTTTGAGAACATGCTTGACTCATGCAATGCGATGATATAATAATATTTTCTCATTTTGGTGAAACATAGCTTGTATTCATCTCCACACACAGACTAGTTCGCATCATTTAATTTGCAATAATAAGTTTCTCTCAAATCCTGAATTTAATGTTCATTGTGATAAAGCTAAACCAACATGAACTAGAAATTATGTGCTTGCGAATGTTTGTGATTCACTTTGAATTGGAGTTGACCTTGATTACATAAATGTCTGGGGAATCAAGTGTTGGATCTGGATCTCGCGGAAACTTAATGGAAAATCATCGCAGTGATTGCGACATCTTCCACTCAACAGGAATGTGACATGTGAATGTATTGCCACACTACAACTTTAATAAGCTTGTGACCTTGACTAAATGTATGATGGGTTGGGAAGATAAGATACTTTTAGGATTTATTTATCTGTAAGCGAGAAAAAAGTTATCTGGAATATATAACTTGACAACAGTGACAAGGCTTTGATTCTCGGTCTGCGGTCATTCAGAAATAGTCACTTTAGTCACAGTTCATCTTGCCGTTGCACTTCTTTACATTCGCTGCTGAAATAATATATGTGTTTGTGAATTAATTGTTTTTTTTTCAGCTACAGTAGTTAATTAATTGAAATAGTTAGGTTTTAGCAATAAAATAGGATCGGCGGTGAGAATACAACACAAATATGTCATAGCGAGGAGGAAAAAATAATATTATAAATTAAGTTTAGTCAGATTCGTCCCAAAATTTTGTCAGGCTTTGCATGCCACCAAGTTAAAGTCCGAGTTGAAGCACAACTCCCTGATCTGTAAACTATGAATGAAGACCCCGCGCATGAATTTTTCATCACATTATAATTTTTCAAAGATTAACTATTGTAGGTTGGAATAGTCAGGATAACACTATTGTGGTAGCGAAAAATGTTGATTGTGTTCGCGAAATGGAAAAAGTGGATTTAAGTAATTCCTCGATACTCGCACTAATATATGATATGACCATAGCCATGTAATTTCGGTTCTGTCATAATCATAATCGTCATAGTCATTTAGAACCCTCTTCTTCTCAACAGACACAATAAAAGTTACATTTTTGATAATTTATAGAACGTACAGAGAAGTTGAGTTGATCCTTTTATTCCTGATGGAAAGCACTGGAGTGCTTATCATTCCTTTGCAGATGGCAATCACAAATTTAGTTTTGTATTGTAACTTCTCTTTAATCAGAAATGGTCACTTAATGGGCACAACAAGCGTTGTTATTTGCATTGTAATGTCCGCCATGGGGGTTATTGCGTTAGTTACTTATCTCAACTGTGGAGGCGCCTTTTATAACCAAGGAAAGAAAATGCGGTTGGAATAGAAAGAACAAAGAAATGCGAAAGTTTGTGAGGGGCTGCAGACCTTTGAGTATTGGCTATGGCAAAATGTATATGATCAAGAAAATAAGTGTCTTGAAAGCTATGAAGGTAGTAAGCAGAGGGACATTTAGAGCCCTCTTAGCTATCAAAAAGTAATTCGTACATCAATTTTGCTATTACTAATCTCATAATACTAATGTATCCCTGATTTTTAACCATTTAGACACTAATGCATACATCTGGATGTTCTTAATTTTTGTTGGAATTTTGCTAGCAAGCCCATCTGGTTATGGAACTATCATGAATATAATGATGTATAATGAGATGCCTTTTGTAGTCTATCTAATTTTACCTATGATGGTAGCAATTTGCTTAACTTTGAACTTTTTCCTGGTCTCAAATATTTGTATTCCGAGGGAGAATGGGATCATGTTAAAGAAATAGTGGAGCAGAGCAAGAATATTGAGAAAAGACAGAAAACAGTTGAAGGCTTTATTGAATTATAGGTTATTGCATTGAACCAATGCAATAAAATTAATATATTTAGCTTTAGCTAATGTTGACAGTACAGCCAACTGGACGGCATGGTAGGCTTTGAGCTCATGAATGGGTGTTTGATTGATGAGTATCTTAAAATTACAGAATATTTAATTCAATAATTAAGTTGTAAAGTTAACAATATTTCGAATATCAAGTAGCTTAATTGCATCTTAAATCTTTGTAAATCTTTGTGTCTAATATGACAAATGGTCATTAAAATAATCCAATAAAGCAATTAATTACTCTCCGTATCGACTTAAAAACATTAGCTGTAACATTAATTCTTTTATGTTGACGTGATTAGTATATGGATTATGCTGTAATAATCAAACATCTTTGTCTTAATGAGCAGATACATCCGTGAATTCCGTGTATCTATAAAATAATATAACGAATGTAGAATTGATTAAAGTTGTAACCAAAAATTGTAATTTTATTTTCAATTTGCAAACAATAGCACATTAGAAATGCTTAAATAGCAGTTCACATGTAAATATTAGACACGTCATTACCACATTACACTTCTTTCAACAATCAGCCAAGTTATCAACTTCACATTGCAAATAGTATTAGTACTTAAACCAAAATTTTCCTTGTCTTTTAAAGTGGAACCTATTAACGCTCAGTTCTTTTAGTTTTGAGAGTCCTGAAAAAATCTGTAATGAGCGAGTTTCCACATTGTAAAGCTTGAGTGTATTAAGATAGGGCATTTCTATAGAACCTGTTTCCTCGAAAACAACTCCATTTCGTAAAGTAAGGCTTGTCAACGTTTCCTGGAAATGTTGAATAATCGGGAACACCTTTTCAAATTTGAGTTTAGGACAACCATTGCTAATCAGGGTTTTTAACTGCCATCCTGAACTTTTGAAACTGGCAAAATCTTCCTCATTGAAATGTCCTTCGAAAATCTGCACATTGGGAAATTTCAAAGACAACTCGGAAGAGTAGAAAAACGGTACTGATAACGTTGTCAGTTTTTCAGGAGAACAGCACATTTTATGAATAATTCCAAATAAACAAATATCTGAAAACTCTTTATAGTGTCCATTCACACGTAAAGTTTCCAGTTGCAATAGAGTCGGAACTATGTCCTGTAAGTGGTTCTCGTAGAGATCATCCTTGTAGCCATTTCGGCCGTCAATATCCAGGACCTTTAAATTGGGTGTTAGTTTCAATAAGTTTACCAAACGATGACAAATTTTCAAGCAACCCTTTCTAGTTGTCGTACCAAAATCGCAGAAATCAGTCAATTTCAATGTATATATGTGACTTCCGAACCGCTCAAAAAGTTTAAACACGGAACTCCAAAACTCTTCTGAATTTCTGTTATTGTCAAGAAAATGCCGTGAAATGTGTACACTCCTTCCAACAAACGGGTTTTCAGAATTGGCACTCATTTCCTTGAGAAACTTATCGATGTCCTGTTTAAACTCAAAATTGATTTCTTTACAAATGAAATTCCCGTCGAGTCTGAGCTCATGCTCAGATTCAGCCAGTTTATCGACAACTTTTTTCCAGGCACGAGAAACAAGTCTAAGTTGTAAAAAGTCATTTTTATTCAAGTACTCGCTTACGAAAGGGAGAATCTGCAAATGAAAGACCAAACAACTCTTAAATACTTTTACGTGCTTAAAAATTATTTTATAAACAATAGATTAGCAAATGTTTACTTCCGAAGGCATATTCTCGTTTCCATTTTCGTATTTTTTTGTTCCGAGAAGATCATTCCCCTCAAAGTAATCTCTTACCGAGTTACTCCATGGTCGTTTAAAAAACAAAATACCATTCAGCTTCATTTCATCTAGCGAATCAAATTCCAGCAGGAAATCCAGAGTGTCGCATTTAATCTGGCCTAGTTCCAGCAACTTCAAACAAGGGAGATCCACACTGCCCAGTACGCTGTTTTTTAGAGTCATGTGATTGTGTAAAATCAGAGTTGTCAGAGTTTTTGCAAACTCTTTAAACGTAAAAAATGTATCTCTAAGGTTCCAAACTCTGAACTTTTCATCATTGGTGAAGCTTTTCAAACGCCAATTTGTTTCCTCCCCCTCCAAGTCATTAAAAATATCATGATCGAACATGCCTTCAACTGTTTCTACATTGGGAAACATGGTACAGATATCTGCCGCGATATAATCGATTAGGCCCAAATGGTTGACTTTATCTGGGTGAAAGCACATTTTATGAAGGGCTCGCAGCAAACCTGTTGAAATGGAGTTTGACATTCCTTTCAATCTAATGATTTCCAAATGCTTAAAAACTGGTTGATTATTGTCCCAGTTAGCATTATAAATGACTTCTCCAAAAAACGTGGATTCTTCCATTTGAAGTTTGAT
>JAHZNA010004481.1:0-11698 GCA_027743935.1 Sinodicranocentrus sp. ZH6 | reverse complement strand
CCACCGAAATATTGGTTCCGTAGATTAAATGACCACCGAAATAACGCCGCCGAAATAATGTCCGGCCGAAAAGCTTGTCACCGGACCGGAGTCCTAAACCCCATAGAGCCATATAAAATTCCAATACCTGTCGTGAATAAAAATCAAAGAACTATATATTGATTTTCCGCAAAATGCTTAAACTGAATGATATCCTGATTACAAATTACTTGGTTTTAATATAATTAGATCCACTGTTTCCACTAATGTTTCTCGTCAATTCCACACTCCTTGGTATGTTGGACGCAATCTTCCAAGTATCCTTTTTATCTACTTTGTTACTCTTCTGGCTCTCGATTTACCATGGACTTCGACAAGTATGTAGAATGTTCAAGGATTTTTAACGCCATCTCCGTTCTAATGTGTCCATATTTTGGGCATATATTTTAATAATGAATATTATCGAACCTTATCTAGGTGGAAAGAAGATTTCTGACTTTTTATCTTCCTAAATTTGTACTTGTTGGATCACTTTGGGTTGCAGGAATGATTTTGGCATCTTGGCAAAAGTTAAATTCCGCCAAGGATCCTACTTACAGTTACGAAGTTGAGACTGAGAAATTTGAAGTATGGTTTTATATTATCTTGCTGATACAGTGTTTAGTATTTGCGGATATTTATATTGTTGTATTTATTAGTTAATTCATGTCACTAATTTGCAATCTTGGCATATATTTTTTACAGAAATTAAAGAATTTCTTTGCGGTTTGTGGAATTTGCTACGTTTTGTACTTAACATATCTAATTTTGAAGGCGTACAGTGAGCTCCGATCCATGCCATACTTTGGTAAGATACTTTTCTTTTTGAAAATTAAATGCTTTACATTAGTGAATAATGACATTAGTTTGCTTCATCATTGGAAAAACCTTGTTCATGGGCACATGTCAATAAATCCAAATCGTAAGGGCAAGTCCCACGGTCGCTTCCTCATACTTTATTGTAAAAATTAAGTATAATTATAATCAATCAGTTACTCCTGATCAGTAATCATGCTCTTGTTAAATATACAATAACAGACCTCCGTTTAAAGTTCCTCACTATACTGCTCCTCATTGTGGTGAAACTGACGATAGCAATTACCTACATGCGTTTTGGGATGGACATATTGGAAGATCACTTCGTGGCTGACTTGTCAACGAAATACTCATCTTCAGCTGAATTTATGTGCTTCTATGGCCTTCTTAACATTTACGTGTTCACCATGGTCTATGTTTATTCCCCATCATCATCAGCAGTTCTCAATAACTGTGAGTGTTGATCGAATCCCTTGTCATTACCCAAATTATAAATTTCATACACACTTTATGACTTCCTAACCACTTGTTACATGGTGCGTGGGGGAAGTAGTAAAAATGAGTTATTGGAAAAATCAGTAAATATTGACCACGTTTGAGCATGTGCCAATTTAATATGTATTGCATTGATGAAATACCTTTCGCTTGTTTGATACTTCTACAGCTTCCCAAATTACTAAGGACAATCCATCGTTTTCAATGGTCAATGACAGTGATGAAGAGATCATCTACGGTTCTGATGAGGATGAGGACACAAAAACTCCACTGAATTTCCATGCACATTCACATTCCTCAAGTAATCATCATGATGACAGCGATTAATTTGCCAGTCAAGACCTTTTCGAGTGATAAAGGCAAACAAAAACATGGTAAATATCTTGTTACGCAAATAATCCTCTAGGGTTAACAACGTAAATGGACTTAATCGTGAGAGCTATTGTATATGTGCAGTCGAAGTATATATCAGCCCTTGTTAAAATTTAAGATTTATGGATGAAACTTCTTGATGTTTTTGTAAATATACTGAAATTGTGAACTGATCAATAATCCTGTTTAGGACTACATATATGTAAATCACATAAATGCATGCACATAATTGAATATTGAAAGTCCAAGTAGATAATTTAGAAGTGTGAACAAACAAATGTGATTTGAGATCTTGGATAAACTGATGTATTTATGTATTCACATCCAACTCTTCCTACCAATTTACTTCCGAACTAAATAAAAGTTGTTCGCTCGAAATCTTTAATAATTAAAAATTTATAATATGCATCCTGCTTGTCATTGCATTCATTTATTACTTCATGTTAAAAATCCAATATAAATTTAAAACAGTCCTTGTGCTCTACTAATGTAGTGAAAGTTGTCGCGTCAATCAGCTTAAATAATATTGCCTTGAGGAGTTTACAATAATATTAACGAATTATTCCAATCATCGACAACACTTCTAAGTTTTCTGATATCTTCTGGACCAACTTGACAGCAGCCACCTATTACATTGACACCCAGTTCTAACCATTCTTTAGCGTATTCAGCAATGGATGGAACATCTTCATCTGACCAACTAGGTTTGATATGGAAAATAAATTGTGACCGGTTCAAAAATTATATATGATATTGTTGATGTATTGATTTTACCCTTGACCAGATATCCAGCTTTTTCCAACATTTGGATATATCACAAGCTTAGTTGTACTTCCAGTTTCTTGCCTCACTTGAGACATAGCTTTTAGAAACGGCGATGCATTTTTTGGGTTAATGCAATTAGCTCCAAAGCCCCAGATATTGTATTTAGAAAGATCCCTGAATGCGGTAACCAGCGAATCTCCATATGCAGTTTTGGTCGGATCATTTTCCTTTAGACAGGATGCATTTAAATGTGAGGTGACAAAATTTATAAAGGATTTTAATTTACTTAAGCAATTTTTAGCAACAAACCTGTAAGGTGAACGACACCCAAACCTTTTTTGTAGAATTTATATTTTGCAGAAAATTCAAAATTATTTTCACTTCTTTCAAGCTAGGCATCGTTTCGATTGCTAAAACATCGACATTGCTATTAGTCAGAATTTCTAGTCGTTTACAGTGCAAATCCATAATTTCATTTTCGGTAACCGTATCCATATATTCTCCCCGATATTCAGACCCGTTGTGAAGATACACCCCATAAGGACCAATTGATCCAGCAATGATGGGTAACTTCTCATTTTTCTCGCTTCCAAACGTGTTAACTTGAAGTTCTCTGCTTTGAGTAACTGCATCTTCAGCGAGGTGAACAGAACTTGAAATCAAAGTTTCGCTTTCCAAAATTGAAAGACCGAGCGATTCTTGAAGTCCTCTGGTTGTGGCTTGGTATGAAGCTGTTTCGATTATATCAGCTCCAGCTAGGAATTTAGTCAATCGAAGTCTAAATCAGAAAATCTTTTCTATACGTTTTCTATATCAGAAATCAAGATTTTCTATGCGTTTTTCACTACTCACTGCTTTACCTTTTAGGTACTCCAGATGAGTCTGAGTGACCGATTTCTTATCAGTCATCAATGCCTTAGCTGTCCAAAGGGGTTCCTTATCTACATCATATGAGCATCGCTTATTCAATTCGTTTGAGAAACCACCATCCAGCAAGAGGACATGCTGTGAATCCATTATGAAGCTTTCTATATTATGTACGAGAATCACTAGCACACGAGGTGGTCTGAATTGAAATAAAATCTCCCTGAAATTAAAGACACAGTAAAAAACAATGCCGGAAAATCTTATTTTATGCTTGCAAAATGTTGACATTTAGTCAACTCTTCTAGTTCCAGTATAGGGAGAAAGATGATATGATCCCGCCTGAGCAGTGGAGTAACCTTATCATAATATCAGCGTGGTTTTTCAAGAACCAGTCAGAAGTACGTGCATTATGAAAACTTACATTGGAGCCTCGATGTCCATCATTTCGATGTGAAAGATTGACTTGCAAGTTTGGGCATGTCATATTATTCGATTCATTAATTTAATTTAATGTATAAATTTCTCTTTATGAAGTTATGAAAGGTGCATAAATAATGTAGATTTTTGTAGTGTATTTATTTTCAGAAAAACGCTGATGCTGCTGAGCTGGTCTTAAACTGTTGAACACAGAACTAATGACTTTTTTAAATCAGAATATAATGTGCTTATGACCCTTTGTTACATGTTTAAAAACCTCTTCAACAAACATTTCAAACAATTCTTTTTAATTCATTTTTATTGATTAAAACTGGCCAAGAAAGAGTGCTCTAACGGTGGAACCATTGATAGTTTTTTCCCATAACGTCTGGAATATATTTAAGGAAACATGGATGAAGTAAAATCGTCACCTAAATAAGGATAATTACTTTTTGTACATGATAATTATTTGTATGACTTACTGCATGAATACTTCAATCACAGAATATATCCGATCGCTTGGTACTATTGCTAAGCAGGTATTTGGTTTTAGAAACAACAAACCAAAGTACTTCCGAGCAATTCTTTGAACTTGTTTCATAGTCACTTTGGTTATTGCATCCATGGTTTGTCTGGTATTCTTATGAGTCAGTTCTTTGTAATGTCCAGCAAGAGACGACATAGCCGTATGCACTGGAGTATTTTCCAACTCTGCTAATTTCAATATGATTGAGCTTTTTGCAGACTGTAAAAGGAAATTGTCCCAGTAATCATATGCTAATCCAGACGCGTCCCCTTCACCATCATTTTTCTCCAACAAATGTCGTGTTATTAAGTCGACAGCACGAGCGTATGCAAATGGAAGGTCAGAACATCCCCGCATCTCAAAGTATATCAGTCCTTCTAACGGATTGATCCTAATTTCAACATTTTCAGCATAACCTGGTTCAACTATTTCCTTGTAAAACGGTCCATCCGGTTGCTGGATGAAGTATTGGAATGTTACAAGCTGCACCGGATACTCTGGATCTGTGTAACTACGTGCACCACGAATTACTTGAATCAAACAACTATGAGCGTTTATATTGGCCAATGGAAAAATAAGCTCATTACAGGGCTCCTTGCTGCAAGGTATACTTTTCATCCATGCGCTATCAGGGTTGTTGGCGAGCCTTTTGGTTTCGTATTCCCAGCTCCAATCCGAATAATTAAAAGTGGTCCGGAAGAGTTCAGAAATCGCAAATATCGCATCAGGATTTTCAGTCAAATGGAATTCCATGCGTGGTAAGCTTGCTGCTAAATGAACGGTAACATTTTCTGGACGCAGAAGACAGTTCCGAACAGATTCCAAAAACTTTGAGACCCTTCGCACAGATTTAGACAGTTCCTCACTTACTTGACGTAAAAATACTTTTTGTCGAATTAATGAATTACATTTGGGCGTGCTGTTTGTCTGATACAAACAGTCGATCAATAGTGCTCGAATAATTACGTTGCTTTGCGTTTGAAGTTCATCTGAATCTTTAATCAACTTTATGCATACTTGTTTCAAATTTTCGGACTGCCACTTTGTATTCCACAAGAGCATTTGCGCCCAATAAAAACCTTCTCGTACTTTTGTAATATCCATTTGAATTCGAAGACAAAATAGATGTGAAAAGTTTCCACATGAAAACTTGTTTCTGTCTTTAACATTACCCATCCACTCCAAGCCAAAAAATGTCTCGATTGCCAAAACATCCTGTTTAACTTCTTTTTGACATTCTTTTGCACTATGGAACTTGTCAAAGTTGTCTATGAAAGCCGCATGTGAAATAGCTTCAGAGAACAGCAACATATATTTCCTTTGATCAAGAGTTAACTCTGTGGTGTCCATTATAATTGTGAGATATGCATAGTTAGTGTCTACATCATCTACATAAAGGTTACACAGGGTGTCGCTAGCCCAGAGTGGGTTGTCTTGTCTAAGGATTTTCATGAGACCAATAGAGTCAACATTAGGAAGTGGGTACTTATTCACCATTTCTAAGGGTGGACCCTTAGAGAGTAATTTCGTAGCAGCCTTCAGCCTGTGCGTCCATCTCTTTGTATATTTAACATTATCCCCCTCCAAGCGCCATGAAATTCTTTCGGACATCTCTTCTTGCATCTTTTGATACAACAATTCACTTGGTACAGCAACAACCGTGATCCAATTGACGTCCAGAAAACAAGTTTGAATAATATTTTTCCAAAAGTCCATGTTTTCACTCAAGAAATTATGAATCGTGTAAGCAGAGTTTATCCTTCTCTCAAACACTAGGGCACTGTCTTGTGTCGAGTAAATAAAATCTGGAATCACTGCTTGCGCAATCTTCACTTCTAACGTATTTTCCATATCTCGAAGTTCCCGTTGATAAAAGTTTAATATAATTTTCATTAACTTTCTCATCTTGAAAATATTTCGTTTCATTTCACGGAGCATGATTTTTCGAAGGAGTTGAGAAACACTAGGAACTACATCCATGGGCACATTTTCTAAGTTTATGACGAATAACGATTCTTTGAATTCCCACTGAGTAAAGCTAACGATTATACGCTTCGACATGGATGCATCTGCCTTTTCACTGGACATAGCTGCAGCTGCTAAAGCGATTGATATGGGATCTTTTAAATACTCAAGTATTAAACGCATAGCCATGCTTCGGCCAAAATGATCTGGATCTTGAAAAGATGGTCCAATAATCCCAATCTTGACATAAGCGTTTACAGGTACAGGAGCGTCGGTAAATGGGAAAGGATATTCAATTTGCTTTATGACAACATCCGGAATATGTATTGGTGGCTCCGTAAGCCATGGTTTTGTCCAAGTTGGTTTTACTCGGTGATTCTTAAGCAAATTCTGTATTACTGGAGCCAGGGCACGAAATAATTCCTCATTATCAATCCCTCCCACCACAATTAGACAGCAATTACTTGCATGGTAAAACTTCTCATGAAACTTCCGTACTTTCTCCAGGTTACATTGCGAGCGGAAGATGGATGAGATTCCTTTATGGTGCACACTGTAGCCGGAAGTGGACCCGAATGCTGTTTGGAAAATTGAAAGCATGCCCAGCTCGTCGGGCTCATTTTCCGAGGCTTTCATCCTATTAAAACACGTTCCTCCATCATGTCCATTTGTTTCTATATGATAAACCTTAAAAACGCTACAAATATCATAATCCTACGAACACACATTAGTCCCCAAACTAATAATGGAACCGTTTATAATTTGTTCCTACTTCAGTTATGAATGCTGCTTCATGAAGAAGTGGATTAAAAATGTGATCGCAGAATACAGGAAGGAATGATGAAAAGCCTTCTTTCCCAACGGATGTAAAACCATAAGAGGAGTGATCTTTTTTAGTTTGAATCTCTCCACAAACGGAGAAGCACTTGGTAGCGATTCGGTGCAATAACCCAGAGTGCGGAAATTTTCTACTTCCATGCCATATCATATGCTTAATCACGCGAGGGATTCCACAGTTGTCCTCACATCTATGTGCTGTAACAAATCCAATTCGATATTTAGTAAATTATGAACTTTAAGTTATCATTTGATTCATTAACAATGCGTAATTTAAGTTCCATCAAACACCAATAACGCAGTAGGCATGAACCAGTGGGCCGTCAACATGAGCATGAACCAACTCTAGACCCGTCTCTGGAGATTTGTATTTGACAGCGGTGTGCAAATCGTTAACTTTCACGGAACATAAAATCTCCCATTGCACATGCTGAGTTCCTATATGTGACATCTTTCCATTCACTAATTTCTGAACTCTGAAGCAAGCAGTAGTTTCAGAGTTAGAAGCTGCTGTCCGAGTATTGCAAACTTGCAAAATGAACTTGTTGAGGCGCACATAGATTATTGTTGCAATTTCAAGAGCTTTATTTTATGACGCTTCCTAAATCTTCTTAATATGTACTTATACTCTCAATTTAAACATACAAAACTCTCTTTAGACTTGTTAAAAAGTAATTCTATGGGTGAATCTCAGTAGACTTCATTGTGTTCACGCCGTATTGAAGAGCAATTAGCTGGCGAGATATTTTAGTAAATAGCAGAAATATGATTGTGGTGTGTTGTTAAAAATAATATTTATGTAAGTCATTCGCCTAAGAAACAATACCCGATAAGATCAAGATGCAGTCCGAATGTACGTTTGCAGACCACTGCAGACTGCAGTACTGCACACCTTTGACTTTGCAAACGCCAATGACGCCAACATCTACGCCCGTTACTTGGTATATTAACTCCAATGCATAAAGTAAGCATAATTGTATAATCAAGCATATTGTCTTTCTTACTTACAGGATTTAATTGGCGTTTGCATATTCATCCATTCCATTCTAGTTTGTTCATCGTTTCATGCTTTCTACACAGTCATTTCATTATTGTTCATCGACGCATTACCAGTGACTCCACATTACCCCAGCCCATACATAGAATGCAGTGGATTCCACGTGCTGTTACTGCTGTTGTCTTCCCTTGTTCCCTTCTTCCCAGCGAGTAAAGCAACAATTTACTTTGGTTTTTAATCTGCTCACGATTACCACGATCAGTCAGTTACAATTTAGATTCAATTCCACTGATTTGGCAGTTGTCTATATTGTATTTTGATTTCTTGTGAAAGAGAGAATTGGGTAGAGTTGTGATTTGAGCAATATTTTTATTTAATTGAAACGGGGACCATATACATACTTACTGTTGACTGTGTGATCAGTGAGTGATCACTCTGTGGTGTCAGGTGTTTGACTGAGATTGTTTTTATAGTTTCTTTAGGCCTTGTCTTATTTTATAGATAAGACTGTTTTATAGATTTTCTTGTTGATTACAAACTTAAATTCTTGTTTTGCAACAACATATTTCATTTGGATTACCTGAAAGACAGCAAACAAATATGGTGTTGAAAGGAGCAGCAGCTCGTAAATTGAAAGCGAGTAAACTTCTGGACAGAAAAGATAGATCATTGTATGTAACTTTTAAAAATGCGAATCATGTGGAGAGAACGAGAATTGTAGAAATTTTAGAAAGTGCTCATCCAAATATAGAACGAGTATTCCTGCCTCGTCATAAAATTCCCAAGTAAGCTTTTATATGACATACCTACCTGTCATTTATTTATTTTCCATTTGAAATATTACTCTAAAGATATTGATTGATTGACTTCCTGTATTTCAGATTTGTTTATGTATTGTGTACGACGGAATCCGAAAGGAAGAGTGTTAAGCAAGCATTAAAAGAACATAAAAATGACGAATTAGGGCAAGTTTATCCAAAAATACCTAAGACGCTAACACCTCGACCCGAACCTAAGCCTGATTCGGAAATGAAGTGCAAGCGTGTGATGAACCCTTGTGTGTATGTTATAAAATTTTATGCAGCGATGTCTCGATTCTCAGATTACTCGGATTACTTAATTATGCTTGTTGTTTCTTGGAATCTCATTGTTCTTTTTGATTTGTGCGATTTATAGACTTTTGCTGGAATGGATTCCAAAAGAGGTTGTTACCGATGAGCTAAAAACGGCATTCCCAGAAGCAGAGAAACTCGATCGTTTCAATCAGCGTCGCTGCTATGTGTATTTCAAAACAGCGAAGGATGCAATGCAAGCAAAAATTAGAATTTCGAAAGAAACTGTTGGTGGCCATCGATTACATGCAACTTTTAACAAAGGTAAAAAGACAAAGTAGGTCTGAAAAATTCCAGAGTACAGAGATAGGAAAGTGGAGTGGAATTATGTATGTTTATAAAATATAATCAGTGGATATGCGCAGCAAATTGAATAAATATAACGTAGTTTTTGCATTTTAACGAACAAGCACAGTCTAAACATTAAACTGGGTTTATTGCATTACGGTTAACCGTGAATCAAACTTAGATTATATATTTTAAAACATTGTTTTATTGCTTTACATGAAGTTGCATAGAATTGAAATAGTTTAATATTTAAGATGCCTAAGTATTAATTATTGCTCGCAGCACGTGCAATGCAGCTTCTAATTAAATTAAATTTTATAATTTGTACCAATCTGTATGAACTAAGTATTTACTGTTCGTTGTCCTTCTCATCTGTTTCCGACGAAGATGTTTCACTCTGATTCCTTTCACTCGGTTTTTCACTCTGACCTTTACCTGATTTACCGTCCGGTACCACAGGCAAATCTAACTTTCGTTTTTTCTTTTTTCCCACGGTTCCATCAGCATTCGTCTCCGGCGTTGTAGAAGTGGATGATATATTCAGATTTAAGCTCATCTTATTCTTCGACCGGTTGCCAGTGTTCACCCCAATTCTAAAATCCTGCTCCAACAAAATAATAATGTTAGAAAAACCACTGCATATCGTATATCAATTAATCAGACAATAAATTAACATTTCCACCGGCCAACGAGACAAGACCATTTTTATTTAAATAACATAACAGGGTAACAATCCTTCAGTAGTAAGTCTTGTATGAATTTTTTAGTCAAAGATAGGGCGCAATTTTTCATTGAATTTGGCATTGACATGACATGAAAGAATTGTAAATAGCATTTTGGTGCATCATAAATTCAATATTTGTCAATTGGTGTAGGCATTGTAGTATGATAGATATCAGTGATTCTATCACTGTATGAATTTGCGGATTGAGTTGAGAAGGCAAGTGAAACGAAATCTCGAATTTTTAGTTAAAGTATAAAAGAACCGTGTTTAAAAATCTATAAACGCGTGCTTTTCAATGTTTTTACGCATGTTGTAACTAGATTTTGTTGGTTGTACAGAAACTTACTTAAAATAGCCTATCCCACAAATGTTTATGCTTCCAGAAAAAAAAGACAGTTCAATCTTACAAAAAAAAATTGAAGACTTGCACGCAAACTTTTACTGTTGACTGGTCTGATGGTGCCTGCTTAGTTAAATGCTTTGAAATTAAAAAAATGTCATGCACAAAAGGACATAAAAACACCTAAAAAAATACCAATACAAACTCTACTCAATCAAATGTGATGGAAAATTAAAAAATTTGAGAAATATGACAAAAATCAACAAAATACGTTGTATCTGTAAATCAGACAAACTTATAATGTTTTTGTTTGTGTTGTACACACAAATACACATCTGACAAAATAATTTACAATGTGTATATTACCAATGCAATGTTTTCCTGAAAGCTGTTTCACAGCGGTAACTTTAACTTGCCTAGGGACTTTATGTATGTGCAATGTGCATTAATCAACATTCAGAATTCAGCAGATACGATACACATGAGATGAGATGAGACACTTCACAGGTCTGACTGAATTTCCACCTCCTTCTCCTTCAATCTACAAAAAAGTACTTTCCTTCACCCCGTGTGTGTACAATACTGCAAATTCAAGATATACATATACGCAATACACGACGTACTTTGATCTAGATTCTAGATTCTAGCTAGATATATGATGAGGATGAGATGATATTTTGTTGGCTCGTTTTATGCATACGAACTTTATAATTTTTATACATTGAGCATGTGCAGTGTGCACACATCGTATATGGAAATACTATATGGTATATCTGTCAAGTCAGCAGCGGTATGCAGTACAAGACACCTTGCAATTCCTTACATTATTGCTGCTTTGTCAGTTTAGTACATGTGCACAGCACAGTACTCCTCTGTATGTGCACATATTTTTTTCCAATCAAGAGTACTTGACTATTAGATTAGAAGAATTAGAATGTGCTCTCTTTCCTTTAAATTTTTGAATGCCTAATGTTAGTGCTATTTACCACAACCCCTAAAATGCTTTCATTTTTGAGCAATCTTACCTTTACATTTACATGCCATTTTAAAGGTTACTTACTTCATTCATGTATATACATTTTAGTTCAAGTTTGTGTCCTGCTGCTTCTGTTATATACTTCTGTCCACAGACCACAGTTGCTTTGTAAGTTATGCGCGG
>JAHZNA010004480.1:0-17020 GCA_027743935.1 Sinodicranocentrus sp. ZH6 | reverse complement strand
TCACAAAATAATTAAGATCGGTTCACTATCTCTACCAGGACTATTTTATATTCTTTAATTTGTTAAGATGGGTTCATTAATTCTAGCCGAGAAAGAGGATTGCACTGATTGTATTGTACGCATAAACATCATCAAATGCATGTATACCGGATCGATTCGTCACACTCACGCTTCCTATTGTTCTCAGCAGAGTTTATTTCTCATCTCACTCAATCGCTCTTTGCTCTTTCAAATATGCCTAAGTTTATTTATATGCAGGTGTATCATATACATATAAGCCTTTCGTGGTATCCCATATAATTTGTTTCAGTGCTTAGATAACTTAACAGAGGATTTACCTTCGCATATTAAATATGGTAGGTAGCTCTGGTGGCTTTAGCCGTAGAGTGTGCAAAGTCTTAATTCATTCGGGTCATTATTCATGAACTTTATGAAACAATGAACTCTTAACTAACCAGCAAAAAATAACACTCAACTGAAAGGGAAAGAGGTTGAGTGCAAAGAAAGCATCTATGGCGGTATTAGTATTACTGCACTCATGTCTCAAAGGTGAGTATTATACAGAATCAAAGTACACTGCTTGAGTCTGCTTATCCAAGTCATAAACGATTATTTAGCAGGGCAAAAGATCAAATGTCAATGCAACAACAATACTAGCAAAGGAGTTTTTACAATCGCAATCACAAACTGAAAGCAAAAGCGACCCGTTATCTGTAACACTTATCAGGAGCAGAGAGGATAAGGTGTCTATGTATAAATACAGAGTCACCATACATTGAACCTTTTGAAAGCCTACTCGCTTCCAAGATGTTTTTCTACCCTGTAAACATTAGTAATAATTATGAAGTGATAAGTCCGGATGGCTGCAGGAAGCTATTAAACCGTGAATAATGCAAAGCAATGATTTTTTTTTCATTCTGAAAACATAGTATCGTAGCAAGTGCATGAAACCAGGATAAAACTTCCTCCCATTTGGGAAAAAATCGTGCGTTATCTTCCCACGTTCCCAAACTACCATTCTTGATAAATTACTTTCGATGTTGGATCTTTACTGTTACTGAGAGCCAGATACTTGTTAGAGGATATGAATGTATGTATTCCTTGAATGTAAGAAACATATGTCGTTTTCCCCTTTTATGCATGCAGGTAAAATGTGAGCTAATATAAAAGCAGAGACTGAGAAAAATGCATGCAACCGAGACAGCAACAATCTCATTTATTTACCTAATGGGAAGAACAGCATAATAATGCAAGTTCTATTGTATGTGCAAGGACTAGCAAGGGAAAGGGATTTTTTTCTCATTCATCATCACCGCTGGGAAGCTTAAACAGAAGAAATGGCCAGGACGTTCAGCGTCCTGATAATTTTTCTATTGTGTACTCAACAAAGTAGAAGATTTTCTTTATTAGCTAAATATATTGAAATCGAATGTGCTTCACAGCCTTTATTTGATATTTACCGCTGTAACTAACCAATCAAAGGGTTTCCTTTAAGAATATGCTTGCCATGTGAGGATATTTTTGCATGCGTTCCCTTAATTTGTATTTGTATATATGAATGATTTGCATATATTATAATAAAATTCTATAGTCCAGAGAAATTTCTCAGATTGATTCCCACAGTAAAAATGTGTATGCTGTCTATTGTTTCCGTGAACTGATCTAAATGTGAGTTAAGGTTGCAGACAACACTTTTATTGTAGAACGCATGTGAAATATTAATTTACCGATGTTTTTACTAAACTACAAGTACGGTGGAAAGTAATACTGTTTATAATTAGAAAAATTAATCAATTTCTAAAAATTCCAATTGTCACCAGCTATAATGTTTGTCAATAAATAAATATTACATACCTAGAATACAAAATGGTCTAAGTAAGCTTGTAAGTCGTCTCAACTTTGACCCACCAAATCTGTCAGAAGTCACTTTCCAAAAAATTCCGGGAATATTGTTTAATTAAATTCACCATAATTACACACACTTCTTTAGGTTTACGAATGATGTCTGAGTAATGAGTCGTTTCCAAGCATGATTAGATTTGTACTTTCCACTAAAACGAGTAATCTATGGAGAAAATCCGAAAATGCACTTTCCCAATTCACACTGTGTGACACACTTCCGTCATTTCCGGGACACGGTATAATTCTTACGTTAAATAGATGAAAAGAGAAGTAAATTGAGGGTAACAAGAGGATTACAAGTTTACTGCACAGCGGAGTACAAGAGGTATGTTGTTGATGTGATGGTCAATGGATGAGTTCACACAACGCTCACTTATTTTCCCCAGATTCTACGTAAGTAGTATCAAGAGCCAGAAAAAATCCAAAGTCAGTCAGGGAGTCAAAAGTCATTGAGACGAAAAAGACCAAGTCAGAGAGTCAGGTTTGACCACACTAACCAAGCCACTTGTTGAGAATGCGTAGAAGTGCTCATTTGACGAGTATGCAATATGCATGCATCCACGTACAAACCCCTTTTGCTTAAGGTATATCCAACAAAAGGTTAAAGATGGGCTTTGAGCAGCATAATATCACATCAACGAAACAAAGCTACTTCTTAAAATCTTCATCTCTTTTGAATTGACCCAAAAGTACACGATTTGTTCGCCTGTGTCCAACCGATCGGGCGTCGTATTATAATACGCTATATTACAACTCCTACCGCATCGTCCACACACAGACATGCACACACAGCAACAATTGTAATAATAATAACGGTTTAATAAAATTTCAGGTTTTTCATTTGGTTGTTTCGTACGCACCAAAGTGAGGTGAGCAGCTTTGAAGGAGGCTTCAGTTGTACTAGGTGGTAACTTACTGCACTAGCAACAACAACAATGTTACACACTCCGTTTTTTCTCAGCTTAAGTCTTAAGTCCACACACAAAATGATGATGGCAATGATCTTACAAACCGAGTAACCTAGTGTTGGACTTAAATGTTTATGTGTGCATATCTGATGTTATTTTTGATGATGATGATGACGAAGACGATGAATACGCAACGAGTAAGACGAGATCTTGTTTCTTGCTCGTATGCTGTGATCAGTTGGTCCTTTCTCACTCAAAGGCACACTGTGATGTGATGGTGGCGTTCGGCTTTAGATCAATAACAAGTCTCTAAAAGAAAGAAAGGCACAAGGAAGGTAAGGTTTTGTATTAAAAAATATCATGCAAAGGGAAAGAGGTAACATTGAAATGATGACGGCGACTAAGAAAGATATATGCGCCGAATGTATGATAATAATGATAAAAACGATGATGATGTTGATCACTGTCCCAGCAACTTACTTCTACTGTTTCTCCCTTTCGTCCTATTGTACTAGCCTTGTTTTGTACGCCAACTTTTTCGTTTGCTTGTCGGGCACCTGCGGATGGATTACTTTCGTCGAGATTCAAACCGCTCACACTCACATTACAAGTTTTGATTCTGTTTTTCTAAATCTTCAGTGAGCCAACACAAGACGAGATTTTTTCTTCTTCAGCTAAACACAAAATAGTACAAGTTTAACCACGTAGTTTGAAATGCTATAGATGGAATTCTTTGTTGAATTTTGCAAATAATTTTTTATTGAGCATTTCACTCTTTTTGTATTTTCCTTAAATTGTTACATTCAAAGTCAGGGTGCTCACTCATAGTCTGATCGGCACAAAATGAGCCCTTTGTGAAGACTACACTGCAGAATGTTGGATCATCAACAAGTTTAGAACCAACAAACTTTGTGGCAGAGAAAGGTATGAGTCTTGACGTAGTCGTAATGGGTTTGGCCGTAAAACATGCTCACTAGCAAAAGTTTTTCAATGAAACACAGTGGCCAGCCCTTTTCAGAATGAACAAGTTGCATGTAAAGTTACAAATGGCGAGGGCAGCTTCGATAATGGAGTACACAGACACAAAAGCACACCTTAAATTGTTGTAGATTAACTTGTGGTGTATATATGAGTATAGTTTTGTTACAATCCCACAATCTCTTCAGCAGATCCGTATCCGCTCATCCGTTTTCCCTTAGAGAGATTGAGCGTAAAATTCTTCTCCAAATCTACACAATTCCCTTTTGGCTACCAAAGGGGTACAGCAATAAGTTCTCTTTGTGGTTTCATTCAAATCAAAAAAGGATGATATGTATTGAAGGATCTCAATCTGCTAAAAATCTGCAACCAAATACTACATTATTATCTACAATACTCAAAATAAAATGAACAAGTACGCACAAAATCAACGTATAAATACGTACGGTTGTCTGTGCGGAAGAGATTGAAACACTAACCCTGTGATTTACTTGACTTCAAAACAATATGAGCTTAACAATATCAAGACGGAAAATAGTGCTGATCTGACTCAGAGAATGCTGTATTCGAGAGTAAAGTAAAAATTGATTCAAGTGAAATGGAAATTCAGTACAAATGCAAGAGTCAAGAGCAATGGCATACAAACGAATGCACGCATAAACTAACCAAGGGAAAAATGTAATTTCCTGATAAAAGGAAGGATTCACTTTTATCTACACCTACAATTTTCCTTTCTGCTATTTAACTCACATGTATTCATTCACATACAATCAAGCGGCTGAAAGTAAAAATACAATGCGTATATATGCAAGATAACCAAGAAGGTAGGAATACTCAGATGATGATTCTATTAGAAAACCCAAACTGTGTAATAAATGTGCTTCGCATTCGGTGACCTGAACAAAAACATTATTTGTTTGCTTGGTTATGGTCGATGGGATTTTTTTCAGTTATGTTCAGTCCGCTAACGCTAACAAACATGCATATTTACCTCTTTTGAGTCAAGTGGAAGAAAACCGTGGAAGCATAGGAATGAGCATTTTGAGAATAAATTCTTAAAAGCAAAAGTTGTGTATTCACAATTTTGTTTGAAAACTTCAATTTGTTGTCGACTGGTCGACAGACACTTGCAAAAAGGTTGTATTTTGAATGATATCTTCTCATGTATAAGTTAAATTTTGCATCGTTTACTTGCATATAAAGGAATTTGAGTGTGAAAACATAATATAATCATTCGGATTTCTTTTGAAAGTGTGAATTGTCGTGAAGTAAATAAATTAGAAAATTCCAAAGACAAGGGCAAACCGAGAATAACAAAGGATAATAAATGCGATGACGGGAAAAAGCGAGGAATCTGCCTTATACCCTCTTACTTTTTTGAGAGTGCACTTGCACCCTGCATCTCATCTCATCCATTCATTCATCACCACCGGTGAGTGAGGGAATGCAGCAATGTAAACTACGAATTTCACGGGAGAATGCAACACAATCACAATGCGCTTGAAATGAAATGTGTTCCATTTACACTTATCATGGCAAAAATTAGTGAACAACACAACGAGCCGTAGTCACGTCACTCTATTACCAAAGAAAGAAGAGAAGATTTTCCTAAAAAATACGGAAAACTTATTGTTAGCACAATTTAAAATATGAGTAGGAGAGCTAGTAGAAGTGCAAGTTACAGTATAGCATATTACACATATGTATCCAATACATTCACGGATTCTCACCTATAAACCTACATGCCTAGTCCGCCATTCAACTCGTTTCTTTATTGTAGCCAATGCGATTAAATTATACAGTGAGAGAGGGAGAGAATAAAAATAACATGAGAAATGAGGAATTACCAATGTTCTTTTCGCATACCCGTATGAATTTCAAATACATCCTATATTTTAATATGTGCATTCAACTTTCAGCACATTTCTGTAGCCCAATGATACAGAGATGTATCGTCTGCCCCTCCACAGTAAAAATGCAAAGTCTATGATACTTTTCGTTTTCAATAATTAAACACTGCATAATTGCCATTTTTACGACATTGAAAATGTATGGTGCACGTACATATACATATATGTTGATGGAACGTGCTTAGATACCTGTCGATGCATTTGTATCTGTGTCCAATTTAACATTGACACAGTGACTAAAAGCCATGTTCTTAACCTCCACATCATTTCAAACTTTTCCGCTGTACATAGAGCATAGTATGAAATCTGATGACGCATCAAATTAAAGTTTGTAAATTAAATTCGAGGATGTTCAAAGTAGGGGCGTTACAAATTCAAATGTTAAGGTGTTACAAAAACGGTCATTGACTTTAAAATTAAATTTGGCGAAATGAATGTACAATTATAACATTAATCAACATGTATAGTATATAGTCTACTGCTGATGTTTAGCTTCTTTACTTCTTTTATTTAAAGTATTTCAGCACAAGTGCAAAAAACCAAAAAAATGGAGAAATGACCAACAAATCACACTCAATATTATTCACGAGCGGTTGACACCTGTCACAAGTGTGACATCATGCGTGTGTCCGACATGCTTCATTTGCCATTGACACGGTTTTTAGTTTGAACAGAGGGTTGCGAATTTCAAGCTGTGCGTTCGAATAACTACTCATACTCGTAATCCTAATTTCTTAACAATAATATGGTTTAATGCTTACTAATTGTAATTGATGGTATACTGTTGTAAGTATCCCTACTTCAGCATTGTCACTCTTATTGAAAAGCAAAAGTAAAAGTTTTTCATCAAAAGTTACTGAAATAGTGAGACTTTATGACATTGCAACTTTACAGAGCTTAACCTATCCCCATTTTCTCTATGACGAATGTGTTGGTTAGGATTAGATTAGGTTGCTGGCCAGTCATAATTAAATCGGCTGCTGCAATAGGAAATTTCTTGCCTTATTTTTCTCACAATGTGACTCAATCTATAAGCATATTTTAAACGGTATTACAAAAACGGCAAGGGAATTATTTATTAGTTACTATTGATAAAGTTTAGTATTAGTTGTTCGTACATTAGTAGGTATTATCCTTTACATGTCCTTAAAATCTGCTTCCCTTGTTTGATCATATGAATCTGGCAAAATGAATATGTTTTACTTTCAATTTTGGCAGAGGATTTATGAAATAATGTTTTATGGTGAACATCTATAATTGATAATACGTATGAAGGCTGTCCAATGCTTCTTGCGCCGCTTACAAAGTAGTTCAACCGGAACAAAGTAATTCGGCTTGTTGGTTTCAAGATATATAACACTTAAATCTGTGAATTTTAAGAGGGTCTACATAACTATAAATTATCTATAAGTAACAGACAATTAAACCGTGTGGACACGAATTAGAAGAGAACACTGCTTACCAAATGCTTCAGTTTACCACTCTGCTGACCCTATTACCAGAATACTTAATTTATTTGTAAGATGTGTTCCATTCACAATAAATTTTCCGCGCAAATATGCAAGATTCCCTACGTATCTTCCTGCACCAAACCCACAGTTTAATTTCTGTTGACTTTAGTATTCATTTACATACCTATATTCATTTCATGTATAGTTTCAGTATGTTGATTAAATACTGCCTGTGTGTCGATGATACATGGTGCTTTCAGCACCACTTAAGTGTTAATTGACTAACGGGTTAATGAAGTGGTTTCAATTTGTTTTAAACAAGTGTAAAGACGCTTGCCAATTCTGTTCTTTTCATAACTCATTTTCTATATTTTATGTAGCCATCAAAATCAAATAAAAATGTAATTGACCGATTTATCTCATTTTTGCTTGGGAAAGCATGGATTTTAAGCTTGCATTGTTTTCAGTGTCAAAAAACTGGGATAGAGTCGACTGTGTAAAATTCTCATTTGAGAATTCGAGATGCTTCCCTTCATTATGGAAGTGTCCCAGACGTCCAAGATGACAAGCTAATTTTTAAGTGTGAAATCGAAAATGAAATGAGTGCTCAGGCAGTTGTTCAATTTTGGCACTTAAGCGTATGAAGCAATATAACAGTAAGACAATGAACTTAAAAAAGGATGGAATGTAAAATGTAATACAGTATTATGGGAGTTTTATTGAAGATGATGCACAAGTTGTGAAAGAATTCAAGTGCGTTACTTTTTACTGTGTAATGAAAGTATTTCGAATTTCACAATTGGCTATCAAAAGTTTGATGCAATAACAATTTCATGAAGTATTGTTGACACTGAAAGTGGTTTAATTCATTATCATTAAATGTGTATGCGTATTGTAGCCTGTTAACACAGAAAGTTAACCGTGGATTTCCCCCTTTTTTAGCCATGCAAGCAAACTGTGACTTGTGCACGGTTAGGTTAGTTTCAAGCTTTATTTTGCCAAATATAATATTTACAATTTCATGGTTAATTTTGGCCACTTAACCATTTCTAAGATCTGAATCTATTTAATCCTGGCTGTTACAGATGCCAAAATTCTCCTAACCGAGATCAACGAACCGCAGCAGCCACAGTGAGAGTACAATTAAATGAGAATGGCGGAAATCTAATATAAAATTTTCAAAAGACGTATGTTATTGTAATGGAAAGTATTCTTATTTTAGGCAGAAGTGCTACAATTCGTTAAATTTGGGTTTAAGGGGGAAAGTATAAACTACATATGTATCTATCTACGTATATGTTATAAGTACCTATAATGGCATAGATTTTTTAATGAGATAACTTTTAAAAACAGAGAACAAATAAGATTCACTAATGTTAACCCAGATTATAAATTGATGCATGCACACCAATAAGATTGCTATTTTCTTGTAGGAAGTTTAATTTTATACAGTTTGTATGCATGAGCATCAAATCAATACCAATTCAATTACAGAGGGTTTTAAAAAAGTTTGAATGAAAAATATATGTAAATGCATTATTCTAAATTTGTAGTTTGCTTTAAAAACTACTTTAACTCGCTAAAGTAAGATAACCGATTGATATCACGTGATATCACTGTAGCTCTATTGTTGCTTCCGAATCGGCAAATTATTCACTTGTGTTCCGCTCCAATCTTCAATGTACCTATATGTGCTGGTTCTGGTACACGACCACCTCTAGCTTACTCTCCAGTAAAATCGATTTCTCAATCTTATGGATAGAAAGATAGAAGTAGGTCAAAGCTTCTGACGGCAATTTTATCGCTAAACTGACTTCATCATGTTGTAATTTACTGAATATTTTACAAAACTAGTAAAATAAAATACAATAGTGCCCTTTGTACTCATATTTTTCATTGAGATGAGTTAAAGACTTGGAGCATTCTTAATTGCAGTGTCCATGCACACTATTAGCGAAACAAATTTGAACGATGGACGATCAAACAAAAAATTAGATGTACCCAATATTGCAAAGAATTTTGATTATCCTCCTAATGAAGTACACCTCGTCGCATAAAGAATGTTTTATCCGATCACAATTTGAAAGGATACATAAGATCAGTAATCAGGCAGGCAGTATGTGATACCTACCTACAGGCAGGCGAAGTAGACAAAAGAAATTCAATCCACACCCCTGTACGCCATCCATTCCAGAAAGATTTCATGCCCGTGGGCAGTTATTATAGGATAGTGAACAATGATTATACCAACTACCGACACATAAATGAAATGATATTTACGGGAGGAATTTCTGAACTGTAAACTGGAATAAATATAATGAAATGTGCTGGGAAGACGGATGTAGGAAATTATGTTACAGTCTGCCTGGATAACGGGAATCCTTAGAATCATTTCCTTTTTAACATCTTAGGCTATTACTTATATATTGTGCACATATGAATAGTTGGTTTTAAACGTATATCGTTCTTTAAAATGATTGCCTCACCTTCCTCTCACAAGCAACAACATCATTATCATTCCGGTAGGAATAACCCTTTTAATACGAACATCACGAACACAGTAGGAAAGTAGCATTTCTCTTTAATCCACCTGCCTTCCTTATAACCGGTTGTAATACGTATTTCCTGTACGTTGTCAAATTACCACGATACCACCACGGATGAAACAAGCATATGAATCTGGAGCGCACCTAGTTTCTTGCCAGAGTTGCATTGGGGATGTGTTAAATCTTATTGTTGCGCTGGGGTGCACATGCGGCGATTCTTTCCCAAAGAGTTGAAAGAAACGGTACCTTGAAGAACTGTGTTTGTGCCCTACGTAATAATATATCGTAATGATGCCTTTAGGGGATACGAACTACATTATTGAATGGAAGTCTGGAAGATTTTTTTTCGCATGGAGCAGTTGGGTCCTTTCTTTGTGATACTTGCTTCATCACTTGCTTGCTTGCCTTTCTTTATGTTGTTGATGCTGAGTGAAATAGAAGCCAAGTACGCTATCCCGTGGTAAACATTCCTCAGCATCTTGATTGCTTTTAGGAGTATATTTTTCAATAATTTTAGGGACAACGAGACCTAAGTTGATATAGGCTCCTGTATACCCAACATTTTTAATGTATGGGAGATGTGGTAGAAAGGAAGCACGGGTATTTAGGTATTTACCTAGTTTTACGTTATTATTTTGATGGGCGTGTTGTTAAAGATACATGGTATTATCTCATGGTTTGAAACATCAAATTTTACTCCTTATTAAAGTTCATATTTTAAATTTATGCTAATTTAAAGATCCTCAAGTAAACGTATCTTATATGTCTCTCTTCTCTGTAGACTGTGAAAAGCGCAAGTCATCTACTTGCAAGTAATAGCAATTCTTAAATCATAGAAGACAGTTATTATCTACGGCAGCTTGCATTGCGAGTGCTGGTTTGATAACTTAACTTTCTTTTAACGTTTTGGGTTAACAGTAGCTGTCAAGTAAAAGTTACTTCCACACTATTTAAAATTTGGTTACCTACCAGTCACGCTGTGTCTACAATTCATACTATTTTATTTTAAATAGAAAGTTATGCCAAGTCCGAAGATGACATAAAAACCATTAAAACTTACCGAACACTCCAACAAAGATGATGATGATGGCTCTGCACTATACTTTTACTTAGTTTCACAAGAGAGTGAGTTTATTAGAATTTTTTTGGTGAACTATTTTAAGTTTAAAGTGTGATTGAATAATAAACGAATAGGATTAAAATTAGCATGCTAGATAGTTTGGTAAGGTTTTTAACGCCTCGACGTTGGTTTTTCTTAGTTAATGGCTTCAGTGATGATTCCTCGAGGTAAAAGGGGTTTTTATTAGGACATGCAGTTAACATTTTTATGAGTTAAATTTCTAGCTTTGTAAGCCGTCATGCCTTTTGAACAGAATGCCCGAGAGAATGATTGAATACAGCCAGAAAGAGGGGAAATTTTACAAACATGCGTCATTATTTTATAGCTAGTAATTTACGATGTAAATCTCATGTACCTATTCGCATACCTATAGGCTATAGCTGAGGGAATTTCTAAATCTGCTTTCCTTTGCAATTTAGTTAGTAAGTGTTACTGGCTCCACTGTTGTAAGCTTACCACTTCTATGCAAACAGTGACAACGAAAATATTATATACTTATTGACAAATAAATGTTAATATTGACTCCCTAAGGCGCCTTAAGGATCCCTTCTGGAATAGTTCATTGAGGACATATTGTCATTTTTCTAACATCTAATAATTGTGTTTTGTAATAATAGAAAGTAAATTCCTTTTACACATTGTACAGAAATCGTCAATTAAGCTTCAGAAGTATCATCACCTCTGCTCATGGGGCTTCTTGCCAGTAAAATGTTTCAGAAGAAATTGTACAATGATTTTCTCATAAAAATTTAACGTTTCTTTTTTAAATAAAATTGTTTAAAATCTGAGCATGGCAAACTTATATATCTGATTGTAAACTGAAACTTCTAATTAAAATAAATTAATAATAGTTTTCACAAAAATCACATTCAACCTTGCTAAGCGTAGGAATTTGATTAGGTGTATGTGCACAGCTCATGCTTGCAAAAAAGTTTTTGTACTTGTGCTTTCATTTTGAAACAACTTCTTCATTCGATCGTCTTCGTGGTACAATTGCAACTGTAGTTGCTTTCATTTTATTCGCTTCGCAGGATATTTTAATGATGTCTATAAAGAAAACTTACCAAACAAAGTGTTGTATTATTAACGAGAGTGGATTCAGATATAAACCTGGATATACCTAAATGAAAGTAAATTGGTTAAATCCCAGAAATCGGAAGTAGAGCTTAGGTACCTGCATCATGTGAAGATCATCTCTACTTATTCTTTCGTGAAGTTAACTCCTCAAAACTATTAATTTGCGTAAGAATGAACTAAAAACACTTTATTTCTAGCCAATTCATTTTGAAAAGTTTCTTCATAATTATACTTTAGTTAGTTTGATAAAATCTACGAAATTCATAGTACTTAGAAATAATAAGCAGGACAATCAATGGACCTGAAGTACAACGTCAAATAATGCATAGCTTTTAGCCACTGACAAGATGTCCTAGTCCAAATACGCCTCATTGCATGACACATGTACGTGTGCCGGGTAGTACGGTGCAGGTTGTTCAGACCTTGAAAAAAATCGATATATTGGAATTCCAGTTTCAAGAGAATTGGGTTCCTTCCTGTGTATGTGTTTTATCCAAGACTGATACAAAAAATATATTTTACTGACAATGAGAAGATGAGCATAATACTACAAACGAAAAACGTACCTCCAGTTTGTTCTGGAACGGCTCTAAGAGGCAACTTTATTCTTTATTCACTCAAATCGATGGACGAAATACCAAAAGGACTATTTCCCATGTTAATGAATATTGCGTGGAAAAGCTTCTTCTGATCTATTGTAATAGAATAAGAATGTCTATTGTAATAAAACAAATGTACTTGTAACTTGGTCGCCAAATTATAAGTATGCATGAAAATTGCGAGTGTATTTCAAATCAGTTCATTTATTTGATAGAATAGGATTTTATACGAATTATGAGATACGGTACACGATCATGTCTTAAAACTCATTACTTGCAATATTTTAATTTAGTTGTTTTACCCAATAAAACCATTGAAAATGTGCCTGCAATGGTGCTGGAGCAGAATATCTTGTAGCAAGTTTTCAGTGGTCGTTTGCCAATTTCTTCTTTTTAGTATAACCAGTCATTATTTGATAGGTATTTAGAACTAAAAAGACCACACAAAACATTGTTGTCGTATACAAAATATTTGTAACTTATATTACATAAAATGCAAAAATCTATAATTATAAAAATAATGTTGCTGTACTGCACTGATGTGCCTCGAATTAATTTTTATTGTAAACTGTTACACATAACCTTGTCACTGGGACGTGTATAGTAAAAACTGAGAAGCATCAAATTATGATTCTTGATTTTTTATTCTAATTTTATGAAGTGTAAACAAGCGTACTACCTTCCAGTCACAGAATAAATATTTACGATTTAAAATTTCCTTCAAAACAGAAAGATCAATGATGAAATGATAACTGATGATAACCTAATAACACGTATAAATTCCGTAAAATGTAAAATGCTTTTATACGAGTGTTAGTTATATAGTTCTCGATTAAGTAAGTAATCCCATTGTTGCAGAATTGACAAATACGAACGCTAGTAGATTCTAAGAAAGGTATCCAAAAGTTCCCACTACATACTACGATTTCAAAAATCTGGAAAAAATAGGAGGAAAAATTCCTAGCTACTTGTTGTACGAATATGAAGAATAAAAGATACCACTTGGTGGGCTACCTTTAAGCGATTTAGTAAACCGATTACTATTACTAGTACAGTTACTGTCATCGGCTTCAACTTTATGTGTTTTAGAATAAGCCTGCTTTGGATCTCGGTATATTCCTAGTTCATTCTGTCATATTGTAGGCAGATGATCAAAACTATCTCTGGAGTCTCTGTGGAAGTATCCGTTACTAGGATTTCCAAAACTGTTTGAAATACCCTTTCCATTGCTCATCGAAGGCGATGAATATTCGGGTGTCCCTGTACCTCCACTTACAACCCCTCCTCCACCACCTCCAGTCCCTATCGCAGCAGCGGCAGTCGACGACAAGTGCGGAAATAATGTTGATCCATTTGCATATGCATTTCTCTTGATTTTCTCAAATTCTTCTATATCTGAAGAAGGAAGTCGGAAAGTAAATCCGCTGAAATATGGATGACGGAGTAGTTGATCGCAAGTAAACCGCTTAGTTGGATCTTTATCCAGACATTTGTAAAGAAAGTCAATCGCTTCTCTTGACGTTGATTTCGGCATTTTAGTTTCAAGTGACTCTCGTGTCTCTGGCATAGGCAGAGTTACTCCAGCGAAAAACTCGTTTGTTCTGAATATTTGCATATGACGTGGTATAAGGTCGCCCATTGTTTTCCTTATAAGATACAACTGGTCTACGTCTGATTTCCCTGGCCATAGGGCTTCTCCGCGAATAAGCTCAGCCAGCACACAACCTGCAAATTTTAAGTGTTAAAATTTAATTTTTATCACTCAACGAAGCAGTGGTGTAGTGTCGTGGCCTTGCTTTTAACAACTATAAAATCAATACATCCTTGGATAAAATATGAATTCAACCGCTGCTAAATTAAGCAAGCAAAGTAAAAGTACGCTTCTTCAACAAGGGTTAACACTTTTCAAATGCACAGTAACGATTTAGTACTGAAATATTGCTTTCATTACTTCAACGTAAACATTTTAATCATATCCTTAGTCCCTCGCCAATGGGTTTTATCACTAATCGCAATCGTAAGTTCAGTAACATTTCGTAGTTTAGTACCACTATCTCATAAGTAAATCAATATAGTATATGTAGTCAGATATTTAACTGGATCAATATACTAGTCCACATACATACCTATTGCAAATACGTCTACTGGAGCGCCATAAGATGTATCCCCTACAAGTAACTCAGGAGCTCTGTACCATCTGAAAGTTTACAATGTGATTTTAAATAAACTGAAACAATGTCAGCACTAGCACCATCATGAACATTCATAATTTCAAACGACGTTGGAACCATAGTTCAAAAATAAATACGCTGTGGACAAATATAAAATAAAAACTCATTAAATCCACAATACATTTGCTATTTAGTACTTCTCTCAGCCTACTCACACTAAAATACACACAAATAAATTTTCCAATATAAACCAAGAAACTAAAAGAACCCGGAATCTGAAGAGAGTTGAAGCCATGAATAAAGAACTCCAGCTGGATCTGTATCCATCATCATAATATCCCTCTCACAAACTAACATAATTTTTGTAACCAGCAATCTTCTGCACGTAATACATAAATATGACATTTATGTGGCACGACTCATACTCTTACCGGTTTATGTTCAGGAGTAAAAGCATATTTGAGAATGGTGTTGTTTTCGGGCGAAATCAATTATTCATGGTACTTAAATATTCTCAATGTTTAATTGACTATTTGGAAGCACATATAAACTAAAAGAACACAGACAGGTCACATACTGGAATATACGTTTGATTATTATAACGATAACGAAAACCTGGAATTGATCGAATTCGGTAAAATTCCATCGAGGTATAAATGATATAGATTTGTCCTTCATTTACTATTCCGTGAAGAAATTAGTAGCCTCGGATTTAACAACGGCATCAGCTCGAATAAAAATAATGAAATAAAAATGTGTATTCCAGCTTATTCCAGCTCAACTTACAATTAGACTTGCCACAGCTGGCATAACGCTGCACTTGAATAATTAACTGTTTTTGATCACTCACGATATGACATTGATATTGATTGTGAATATGAAGTTCCAGAGTCTCCAAACACTAGCCCACCAGTTTGGAAAAATTAGCAGTAAAATACCCAGCCGAGGAAAGAAAGATACGTTATTACTATTACCTAATACGTAACTTCATACGTCATGCCCTTTAAGTTACATTTACGAGAAAGAGGTAATTTCTCCTTTCTCATCTAATAGGAGTCCATTCTTAGTACTGGCTGGCAGGCTAGTGCATTATATGAACTACTGGGAGGCTTTTACTTTTACAGTTGTTTTAGCACTATGTATATTCCAACCGACGAACATGGCATGTTTCACATACCAAAATTTTATTAAATCTATCTCAGGCTATATAGGGTTTCGAGTGTCGCATTTTCTCTGAAGTCGCTAAAAGTATTACAATTGACGTGTGTGCTCGTTCATCCATAAATGTATGTTGGAGGAGTAATTTTGTTTTTATAAACTGGGCATGTCAGACTTCCTATCGTTGCGTTATATTGAATTCGAGTGAAACTGAAACAACGATCTATGAGGTGGTATGTTGTTTATTTACTCCAGTTTCGTTTCTCCTTGGTTGTTACAATATATGGTTTTCGTAAACCATTCTTACAAACTCACCGTCATATAATAATACACACTATATGGATGTCGTAAAATAATAAAACTCTGCTGCCGTCAAGACCGACATTGCGTATCACATCACACCTTCTGAGTGAGTAGCCACCTGGAAATTGCTGGTATTCGCTAAAATTGCATGAAATTGGATGCAGTGCTTTCATATAATTCTTACTGACATACCTATATGTGGAATGGGATGGGATCGGAAAGAAAGTTTGCCAACTAAGCATTCAATTTTGCTAGACAACTCTAACCTAAAAATTCTGCACACTGCTTGCGCAGTGACTAGCAAATTTGAAGGACAGAAGTAAATATATTTGGTGTATTATTTAATTACACATGCTAAATTTGTAAACATTCACGGGAAAAGAGTCGTGAGTCTCTAGTCAAATTACTAACTGCCACATCCTAAATCAATCATTTTCAAGACTTTCCATTCTTTCCATATATGGTCAGGAGAATCCACGTACATGTGCAATTTCAATTCAACACTCATCACACCATCGCGTCGGCGGTAAGATTAGATAAGACTGAAAACCTAACCCAAAAATTGTACAATGGTGCATTTCTTGATGCGTCACTTACTTAAAATAACATTTCTTCACGGATTCGAGAAAAAAACATCTTCCCCACTAACGATGAGTACCACTATTTGATAACATATACCCTTCAACCATTTTGTCCTACTTCTTGGATTCAGAAGTGCTTTTTACAAATAAAATTCAGATATTTAACACACAGACCTGAAAACTTCTTTATAATTCAACTTCTTTGATTTAACACATCTACCTAAATCGAAACATTTACTAAAACTTATTGGGACCTGTTGGGAAGGAACCGTTAAGCTTTAAGCTAAGCTTGCTTAACGTCCCTTTAACAAAAAGG
>JAHZNA010004479.1:0-12425 GCA_027743935.1 Sinodicranocentrus sp. ZH6 | reverse complement strand
TTCCCCATGTTAATTCAATGGAAGGTTTTACCATAAATTCCCTCATAACTCGGCCAAACTTGCGTTTTACAGAAAACGGATTTCAGATTCGTAATCTACGTCAAAACGTACACTAGAACCAATATATCGTTTGGCCGGGTTTAAACTTCACCAAAACGTGTTCCCTCGTAAGCATCAGTTTTTTTTTTCGTCCAGGATGGTTGGACTTTTGGACTTGCTATTAAAATTCGTGTTTTTTTCTAAAGCCAAGCCGAAGTGCGTACTGAAGAACAGTATGCACTGGTTATCATGATGATAACTTGCCCACGTCGAGAAGATGAAGGAGGACGTTCTTAACGTCCTTTATGAGGTATTTAGAGAGAGGCAGGGAGAGTTGGAGAGTACGTGCAAAATATGAATATTTCTCGAAGATGGTTTTTTTACCACAACCTGATGTAAAACATTTTGAGGGCTACGAGGATATATACAAAAAGTTTATATTTATAAAAAAGTGGAAAAAGTATGTGATGTAATGCATTGCACATAAAACTGAATGACTAATAACAGGCAGGACAACGGAATACTTAGCAGTTGAGTTTTTACCGTTGAGCGTTGAGGCTCAAGTTGTGCGAAAGTCACTGGGGAGCTGTGTGCACAACTAAGTTTGTCATGAATTTCCATAAGAGACGAGAGAAAAAAGTGGCTTTGAAGAAGAGGGAGGAGAAAGAGGGGGAAAATTGTATACCTTTAGTTTTTCAAATATGGCCCACATAATCTTCCCAAGTGTCTTTATCAGTGTGTGGATCTGAGGGTAGGATAGAAAACGGTAAAAAAATGCGAATGGAAAAATTCACTAGCTATGTTTTTTTTTCCTAAAAGAAAAGCTGTAATGAAATGGAATTTCTAGCTTTGAGACATGTGCGTGCTTATGGAGTTTCACTATTTAAGGATATTTATGTATTTTTTGTGAGGGAGAAAGACACAATCAAAATGAAGCTCTGGAAAGATGGGCGGACGAATGGGACGCGGAGGATTAATGATGACGAGAAGTAAACTTGTAAGGACTTTGTAAGAATGGAGAAATTGGTAGAAAGTGGTTTACAAGGATACACTTGCCACTTTCAGGTATCCTTAAAATTCCTTCATTTTCTTTCCAGAATCACTTGTATTATAGCAGGAGTAATAGTGGCAGGGTTTCTTTGAATGAGACACGTTTTACGAATTAGATGCTCTTCACTCACAAATTATTTGACTTTGAAGGGTGACTTAATTACGGTGACTTGTTCAAACTAAAAACACTGCTGGGTTGGGAGGTCTAATATAAAAAATATGGTTTTATAAAGCTCCATATTTGAATTCTAGTTGACTTGCCAACATTACTTTTCATATTTGAAAACAAAGGTTTTTTATGACTGGAAACATGTGCATAAATCTTAAATCCTTTCTTTTTAAAACCCCAATATTTTATTGTGATTGTGCTCCATTTATGAATTTTTTATGATTTTCTCAAACGCTCCAGTATTTAGGCAAAGGTTGGGATATTGTTTTCCTTTTCCTATCAATTCTCCCCACACATGTGGGGCATATTTATATTGCACTTTTCTTTAGGTAGACAATGTAGTCAAACATTATCACAATTTACAACAGCATACTAACACTTTCCTATACCTCACACGACCACCGAGAGAGATCGGCTAGGATTTCTAATGCAAACGAGAAATCGTGATGATTTTCATCTAAACTGCAAAAAGGTCATTTTTTGTTCAAACACACTGCATTTTTTTCAAGCTACCCTCGAGCTGAAGTGAGGGAAGCTATTAAATGTTGGTGGTATTTATACAAGTGAAATTTAAGCCTCCTTATCATATCACCATCGTTTGCACTTACGGTTGGTAAGCTATGCAAAAAAATTATACAAGGGCGTAATTTTCATTATGATTACAGTTTAGATTTTTTCGAGTATAATTCCATGTGCGAAAGGAAGATATGTGAAAGTTGATAAGAAGTGTACAAGAGAAAACTCGGAATAAGTCCAACACTTTTTCCACCACGAACAACCGACACACAAGCAACTTGTAGTTATTCCCAACACTTTATTCTACGAGGCTTGTTCCGTTAAGGGGAAAAAAGTTGAAACTAAAGTAAAGTAAAGTAAAGGAGTTTTACACATGCAGTAATTCATGTAGAATGACTGACTCTTTCAACTTTGGCGTGGAAAGTTGTTTTCCTTATGGATCATATTATGTAGTCCATGCAAGTTGGCGAGCTCATGAAGTGTTGTAAAATCAAGATAGTTTTCATACACAAATGAATGAAGGGGAAGGAATAGGAAATGCTGTTGTTACAAGATATTGCCCTTTATTGTGGTCCCATCATGGCAACCATTACTACTGTAGAATCCGGTTCCCTTCATTTTTATTATACATGCTTGCGTATACCAACTTAAGTGAGCACTACCCCGTTATTATTTCACTACAATGGCTGCCTCTTGGATCCCATTAGACCTAAAATGTATTTATGTACATCAGTAATATCGCGTTGAGATGAACATACTTACTTTCGCTACACATGCAAATGTTCTTGATGGCAATCGGAATTTCCCTCTTTCCCCTTCACAACAAAACTATCCTATTTCACCATACAATGTCGACTATTATTATTATTATTTTTATATCAAGCGCAACCCAGCCTCGAGTATGTAAGTGGAGAAAAAAATATACTCACAGAATGAATGGGTGAGTTGCATAAAGGAGAGAAAAGAAAAACTTGGAGGGGCATGCATATGGTAATAATAATATTATTAAGTCCTATCAAGAGGATCAGCAGAACAAACGTTGATATTGCTCTGTATTTTTTTCTCTTCTTCTTTGCTTATGGCCAAGTCGTGATCGGTCTCTCCCTTTTATTTCTCTACACTCTCGAGCTTACTTCCTCACAGGGATTTTTTTCTCCTGAGGAGATAGATACCCGAGACGGGTAAGGAGAGACGGGAGATGAAGTTGAGAAGGAGATTAAGACGACGACTGCTGAGTTCAAACTCGGTCTTGGTCATGGTCGTTCACTTTTATAATATTAGTAATGTCAACTCTTTACAACATGATATGAATTAACGGGATTTTACTTTTGTGGGCATATATGTATGAGAGTATAGTTGTACAACTCTTTCCTCCAAAATGACTATGTCTCTCCTCCGTTTCCAATTTAAAGGGTGACACGTCTCTCCTCTAAACCGTTATACGGGTAGATTGCTCGGAATCTTTCCATTACATGTTTATTTTCTTGAGTGGAGATAAAATTATGGTGGCGTTGAAGACTTTCGTTTTTGAAATGGGCTTGCTCCCGTTAGAAAAAAATGTGAGTTATGACATTTCTCATGTTTCAGTTGATTTGGTGGAGAGTGTAAATTGTTTTGAAGCGTAAGCATGCAATTTAACTGTTCATTTCAAGTATTTTTGTTTCGAATTAAAAAATATTTGATTTCCTTTTATTCAAAATTGATTAACAACCCAAAAATCCATGCTTATAAGTCTATAGATAAACCTCGCAGGTTTAAATTTCAGGATCAGCTGCTAGATTTATCTCGTCGGTTGATATTGCAGGTTGTCTGATCACGCTTATCCGTTTCATCTCGATAGCCTTGCTATCAACTTCGTCAACTCGGACGCCAGCTATTATCCGTCCAAAAACTAAAAGTAAAAATCCCTCTGCAACCAGCATAGCTACAGCTGACAAAGCTTCAATGATGCTGGGATAAACGGTGACATAATAGTCAATTTCCAAGACGAGTTGTACAGAGTAAAACATGATGCAGGTGTAAAAGTACAAACTCAGCTTTTGAGACCTTAGCTAATTAAAAAGAAGAGAGGAAAATATTTATTAATGTTTTGCAAGTATTAATTTTTCATTTATTTGAGAGTTCACAGAATATCATGGCTCACACTTACATAGGGATATCGAGCGAAACCCTGGATGGCGAAGATTATTGTAAAAATGGATGAGCACAAGAAAGTCACAGCCTGGATGATTAGCATCGTCTCTAGATAAAAATTCACGACATTAATTAGCCTTCTCATTGATGCAACTATGATATTTGTAAAATATATTATATCCTTCATAAATAAAGCATACTTTGATCAAACCGTGCCATATCTGGTGAAGGCTTGACCCTCGCCTTTTCACGACGACAACCATTGACTTTACTCTTCAAGTGCGTCAGTATCAAAACTCCGTAGATGAACTTGACAACAGGAACTAGCTGTAAGAGGAAAGATGATAGTACAGTTAAAAAAGTAAATTACAATAGAGATAAGTTGATTGCAAATTTTATAAAATACCAAAACGACCCCCAACGCCAGTATCCCTTTGCCAGTAGCACAGCGTAAGTTTGGCCACTTGATGACCGGTAGACAAGGACGACGGGTAGCGGAATTCTCAAAAGTTTCTTCAGTTTCTTGCAACTCATCATGAGCGAGAAGTTGTTGATTTAAATAGTTATGGTGGAACATTACGTTTCATGTGGAGTTGTGCAAATGTCTACATTTAATTTACTTGAATGAGTGGATACAAATAAATGTAGGATAATTTAGTGTAAAGTACACAAGTGTCTCAAGGAGAGAGCTCAAAGTGGAATCGCAAATCAAAACTAATAAAATTAAAGACTACGTGGACCTACTTTATTGGGCTACGTGACAATGTGTGCAAATCCGAGCTGTAATCTTTGAACAAGCTAAATTTTACAATTTTTTTATGGGTGCTCTAATATATGCACATATACATTCCGAGTAATTACGTACCTAAAAGGAAAGTGGACTTTGGCACGGTGACAAAGCGCTACGTGAGAATATTGCTGCGACGCTACAAGCATTCTTCTTGGAAACAAGTGAAACTCATAAGAATTGCCATCGTCCTGGAAATGTGGAGCAGTGAAGTGGAATATCAATCTAAAATAATGCAATTATCTGTTTGTGGATGGCTCGCGTTTAAAAATGGCTCATTTGATTTACATCCTGAGGAGTGAGTGTGTCCCCTGTAATGAGTCCCTTTTGCCTTCACTTGTTAGCCTGAATTCAGAGTAATGATGATTTATTTTATGGAAAATTTATTTTAATCGTGCTCTATGGCTTTACGGATTTAATTATTTCCTTATGTTTTTCTCTCTTCCAGTTGTGGCCCAACATTGTGCTGTATTTACAGGGAATTCTTAGGTCGTCCCAAAATCCAAAAAAGGAGTACAACCTTTTCAATGATATTATATCGGGAATGCAGACATTCTAACAATGCAACAAGGCCACCACAATTGGAAGCTGACTTTGTAAATCCTTGACAAGTACGTTACACACATGCAGCGTCAATTTTTCGGGGAACAAATCCACTAAGTAAATCTTTACAAGTGAACCTTATCATGCATGTAGTTATTTGTATACCAAAGCATTTCCAAGTTTCCGAGGCTGAGCACAACCATAAAACTAAATGCAGTTATTTGCATAGGGAATAATTTCGAGATTTTTCAACTACAATAGTTGATATTTGCAATGTATCCAGACCACCGCACTTTACAAGAGCATCTTGGAATGAATCGCAAATACGAGTCAGCTCAAGGTATTGTGTAATTTGCAACATGGAATTAATCACTGGAAGATTTTTTCCAGTAGAAAATCATTCCTGTAACTTTACAAAATTCACATACGTGATTGCAAATCTGAGCAGAAAGTTCCCCTGCCAATTTTACACATTTCCTGTGCATCCAACTACAACTTGTTTAGATTCTACATAGATGATAGATGTAAACTTTTCATTTATCGAGTTTCAGCCAAAATGTATGGAAAAAGGTAACATAAAAAGCTGTTTATCCTTCTGGAAACATGCACCAACCACTTGGTTGAGTTTTGATAGGACATCAACCTGTTTGCCAATTGTCACAAGAATAAACTAATTTTCAGCAAACAAGGGATAATATTTGTGTACTCTCCTCCTAATTAAATCAAACGACCTAGATATTTCTTCTCGTAATTCATTTCATCAAACAAGACTTTGCCCTACTAAAGTCTTTGTGAAATTTGAATCTTGTTAAAATGCACTCATTATAAAATACTGTGTTTGCTTCTCCCACTGCTAACTATGCTAACTTTTCCGGAGTACGATTTAAAAGAACCTCCTTTTTTATGTGAACTACACAGCGAACCCTTGGAGGAAGGCACAATTATTTTATAGACGCTTTCAATTACAATAAAGTTTCGTTTGCAAGCTGCCCTTGTCCACAAAAAAGGCTCGAAAGCATATCCCACTCATGGGAGAGATGTAGTCCACCACAGGCAGAATAATTATAGTTCTAATGTTCTAATTATCGTATTCATGAAAAAGGCGGGAAAAGTGTTTGCCTCAAGGAAAAATATATGGTTGCCTACAAAGAAAACCCTTGTTTAACCCTTGCCCGGATACTGGAAGAAGGGTGAGGTGAAACACACTTTTATGCGTCACTTGGAGCACAGCTTTCATTTTCTCATCGGTATAATTCGACTTGTACAGTCGACAGTTTTTTTCTTGCTTCATTCAACCTATTATTATCTTCATGTCAGTTTTTTCCACTCTCTGTGGTGAGCTTTCATGTACGACCCGCATCATGCGAATTGTAGAATTCACTTGGGGGTGGTTTTACTTTTCTAAATCACTGCCTCCTCCAACATTTTTTTCCCTTTTGCGTTCCACAAAGACGATAGAATAATTACTCCTTTCTGGAGAGAGAGCAAATTGTTTTAATTATATTGTGTGGTCCAGCTGCGCAAGCATTTTGTCAACATCAGCTCCCTTTCTAAACCCTCCAACCTTGAGAGAAGGCTAGAAACAGATTAAAATAAACAACTTTAAAACCCCCACTTTGGGTTTTAAAATCACCAACAATCTTTTACAGCTGAATTTAATCCAGCTACACTACTCTGGATTCCGCTGGAATGAAGAGAAACAAGGAGAAGAATACAATGTCGTCGAAATGTTTGTAAATACCATAATCATAAAATGCACAACGTGACTTGTAAGCCAAAGCAATGTCTTCATGTCATTAAAACCAAGTTTCGGTAAACTGCAACGTAATCTGAGGATATCCGCAGGGAGCCAAATACACAAAAAAAATGGCTCTCGTCTAAATGAGCAATATAGCAAGTGTGTGTCTACATTTGAATGCATACACATCCCATATATTATTATAACCTCAGTTGATCGTAACAATAACATGGCCGACATCATCTTAATAGGCAACTTGCTCTCAATTTTTATTCCACTTTTTTCTCCACTTATTCATAAGCAATATATGAGTGTGAGCAGTAGTAGGGCAAAAATGAGAGCTGAGAGTTTTAAAAGCAAAAAGATAAAGACAGTGATCACAGTTCAATATAGCCTGATAGAGTAGTTTGCCGGGTATCCATGAAATGTGGAGAGGGAATAGAAGAAAGTTTCCTTGTCTCCCCTCGTTCACCCTCTTACGCTAAGGGAGAATGAGTGTCAGAGGTTGTTTTATTGGATGTCTTCATCTTCTCATTGTCCTATCCTCTATCTCCAGTTATGATGCCACATGGGCAAACTCTAACCGCTTTTCGGCTCCATATAAATATAATCATGTATATATCTCTACAAAATATCATTTTTTCAAAGAGGATGCCAAAAATGCGCGTGTAAAAGCGTTTATATTACTTCCAAAAAATATTAAAGAGGAAAACCTTTTTTTTTCCTTTTGGAGGGGACGCTCCTCCACAAGCATTTAGAAAGAGGGAGAGATTTTTTAAAAGAGAGGGAGATGACAAAAGTGTTTGAAAAATGAACGAGGTGTTTTTCCACTGCAGTGCATTCCTCTAAGATATATAAGAGCACACACATATGAAGCAAAGCTATGGCTCTACTGGGGCTCCGTCATTTCCATGACTTTCCCTACTCAAGGGAGAGAAAAGAAAGCACCCTCATAATACTTTTGTGCCAACTGACTTTCTAGTCACTAGCTAGAGAAATAATTCACGGCGTGTGTGTGTGTACAAAAGCGGAATGTTTTGGGGTATGATATTATATTGTTGTTGTAGGACATGCCATCGTACTTGTAAATCTGATTTTGTACGCATTTTATGTACACATATTATATTGTCCCCCGTATTTTCACATGCGGATGGTTTCACGAGTTAAAAACTATGACGGATATATATGATAATATATATAACCCATTTTTCGTATGCTTCAAGTACAAGGGTCCTAGTTTTTCTTGTCCTCTTGTAAAAACTCTGGCTAAAGTGGCCATTTTAAAGAAAAAGTGAAGACGCTCCATCTCGTCTTTCCCCTCTCATTCTTGAGTCATTTCGAAGGGCACATTTATCTTCGTATATCCTGGTCATCTTTCGAACCATCTATTTTGGTCTCTGTCTCAAAATGATATGTTGCTAAAAAGAAAATGGGAGGGAGATTGTGAAGAGAGAAGAAAAAAGTAAAGTAATATAGAAGGAAGACTATGTGTGCTCATCATCAAACAGGAAATGACTACAAAGAGTACAAGATAGATATAAAAATATTATGTGTGTATTTTTCTCTTGGTAAACTTTCCAGCTAACCGTCACCAGTCACCATCCCCCATGAACTAAGGCACTATTCGCATTTTTATTTCTTAGCTTTTAATATTACTGCCGAGATATGCATGCGTGGCATATGTTAGCCTAGAAATGATATTACAAGCGTTTCTTCCAGTTCAACCTTACAACGAAGCATATCCGATTCATCCGATGTGATAAGCTCTTATATGAAGATAAGTTTGGAGAATGTTGTATTGTGGTGGTTGGTATTAGCGGGAAAAATGCTTTTTGAGCATATCATCATGCGGATTTAGATGAGTCCCCCCACTGCTGAGCAGCTATATGTTAGACTGTGACCCAAACAGGCAAAACTTGTGCATCCAATTGTTACTAAAAAGGGTATACAAAAGGGCAGAATAATAAAGGAGAAATATTTTGTGAGAAATATACCCTGTCCATATTAGCACCCCAAATATGATGAGCATTTCTCTTGTCCTCTTGGGGGAAAATAGTGGAATCCTCCGTACACACTACACCACTCCTCAAAACAGCTTGCATCCTTTACGTTTCTCATCCTCTCTTTTTTTATCGTCATCACCATAGTTGAAGCATTCCTTTATGGAATATTTATTAGGAGGTTGGAGCTATGCATGCTAATGGTGGGAACAAAGTCAACGAATAGCTTCCAATCGAGCAGACGGCAATAAACCGCACCAAACTAGAGAACCTTATATTCTTTGGGATGGGACTACCCCACGACGTGCAAAAGGAAAGTGAGCAAGGCTCCTTTTTTGTTAAAAAGGGAGCAATTTCATGCAACTCTCTATCACACTCATTCCTCACCCATTATTGTGCTGGTTTATGACCATAAAAAGTTTTTCAATGAGTGAAATAAATGCATGCTTGCACACACATTCCTCTGCATTGGCAGATAAACCGCTCGAGTTCATGTCGACAGCATTCTCGCAACAATTTAAAGTTTTGTCCATCTACTTGCTGGACACATTTGTGCATCAATAAAATACAAATATTACTTGACGTCAAATCTGAACATTGACCGCGAGCTATGTAGGTGTGCAAAATTATAACTGCATTGGAGAAAGAATTTAGAATTGGTTTAGAATTTTTTTGTATGGTAGCTGTATGAGCGACGAAAATAAGACAATTAATCCAGGGCAAGGTCTCCCTCGATTGGAGAGAATCTCGCTTCACGTTCGACAGGATAAATGGTCCAATTTCAGAATTCATCATTCTCCTTTTCCTTGTGCATTGGACCTATTGATGGGAGGATACACATTTGTAATGGAATAAATGTCTTTGTGTATTATGTGAGAAAGATGAGGGGAACGGGAGGATGTGTATGTAAATGCGTAGATAAATGACACAATTTGTAAAGGATTTTGAATGTGGGGCAATGGGGAGGGAGACAGATAGATTAAGGTGAAATTCACAGAGATACTCTTCTTCTTTCAAGAATACCTACTCCATTTCAGTTTCAAACTTGTACAAAAAGTCTCAAAAGAAAATCCTCCCTTGTATACGACTCCTTCTCAGTTTCGCTTTCACCGTGAAAGTATTTTTTTATTTCTTTTGTAACAGCGTGAAAGTGGGGTGCCACTGGTAAAAAAAGTAAATCAAATCCAGCCATTTAAACCTCTGCTCTTGGCACTCTCCATGAATTTTATGGCTGGCTTAACTTTCCCAGCCGACAAAGCGAGTACTCAATCACTTGCCTGGAATACTCCAACGAGAAGATTGATATTTTTACCTAGATTCAAAGAAGTGAGCACATTTGATACCAAGTTAAACAAATACATATTCATTCTCAAAGGGAGAGGTGCTTATCGAATCTTTTACTTCAAGATTGGAATAAATATCATCCTGTTGCAGAAAGCATTGCTTCAAACACTCTTGTATTCACAAAACACATCTCTCTCAACTCACTCCACTTCCTTCATTTATAAGACTTCTCTCTTAAATTGGGAAAAGGGAGTGGGGCGTATTACGCTGGAGAAAAAGGGAAACTCTCTTTTACCACCTTTCCAACCCCGCCAGGGAACACGCACTCCTTTTCATTATACACGCTGTCATTTGTAAATATCCAAAATTTCACAAAGTAGCTGGCAAAAAACGCTTTCACCAGCAGAGTAGTGAACACTCCCTTTGAAACTCTAGCCTTGAACCATCTTCTGAGAATCTGTGGAAAAAAGAAAGTTGCTTCAAAGTGGCCCACACAACCTAATGGAGGAGGAACGACAAGCACTGATATATAAATGCTAAACCTTGCGTGACCACGTTTGACGTTAGTATTATATGCGGAGTATTTAAGTAGGTTACACAACTCCCATTTGCAAGCTTCGTGCTTCCCCACTCCAAAAGAGTTTCCTCTAGAGAGAAAGAAAAAATGATGGGATAGTTTTGCATCATGTTTTGTGCATGTGTGTGTGTGAATGCAAAGGAAATTAAACTTGATATACCTCATGGACAACGTTCCATTAAAAGAATTCGCTAAAATTACATCTTTCCCAGTTTTCATTGTCTTTATAAATGTTCATCTATACCCTTGGCCTATATAGTGACTATGGAGAAGAGAACTTGTTTTTTTTATCAACGAAAAACGCCTAAATTATGCATGAGCATCTCCCTTTCTGGAATTTCGAGGATGGCGGCGAGACAATTCGTTTTTGAGACAGAGAGCTTGGTCAGCAGCATCACTAAGGATTTACAGAGGGGAGCATTCATAGTGTATTTTTTTGATGAGGATGAGATAAATTTGACATGGAAAAATTGAAACTGTGCAAAATAGAGTGAGAATGCAGTGTATCCTGGTGAAGTTTCATGGGGATTTTTTTTCTACATGATTAAACTGCAATGAGTTTGCGTAAATTTCGATCTGAACTGGATGACCTTCTGCGAACACGAATTCTTGGAATATCTTGTGTAGTATGGAGAAAAGAGGAAAGATCGTTTAGCGTGTACGTACATGTGTGTTTTTGGGGTGAATTTTGTCAGAGAGGAAACTTGGAGTTTTGAAATTGAGGGTAAAACTCCAAGGAAAATTGTGAGTCTGTATTTTTTACCTTGGATTTTTGTTTTCTCCCAAAATCAAAAGCGAAGCCATTACCCAACGTTTGGAGTTGGAACGTGAGAATGTGGCGACATGAAATATAAGTGGTTGCTGGCTCCTTTTGTACTATTTAATTAAATATTAGGTTGTGTCTGTGGTGGAAATGACATTTGCGGGGGAAGATGAAGAAATCCTTAAAGTTCATACATGTAAACATAATGAGGCTTTCGCCGTAAGGTTCTATGCTTAGGTGGTGGTCTTCGTACCAGAAAAAAAACAATTTCCAGAAATTAATAAAAGGAAATTCATGTTTGTTTGTGGAGGGTAAATTGTGACACGTAATTATCTTCGGCTTTGATGTCCATGCTCAGTATAGGATTGAGAGGAAGTGTGGATTTTGAAGTGTGGACTTTGAAGGGTGACACCAGAAAACCTTGGAAATCCACAATTTTCCATGTAAACTCGTTTTTCTTTCGCAAGGAACTCGGTTTGCCTGTAAACGGGTTGTCAAATGCATGAAGGGAAATGTGAAACGTTTTCTATGGAGTAAGAATTTCACAGAAAGTGATTCCTTCTCGGAGGGAAATTTCACAATAGCACTTGATCAGCTTTGAAGACGTTTACGAGAACAAAAGATGATTTAGTTTATTTCCAATTTTCATTCCAATTCACTACAGAAATTGATATGCCTGTAGTGAGTTGGTTAATTGGCTTGAAAAAGAATAAAAGAAATCCTTTTAACCTTTTGACTGGAACTTGACTCCAGAGTTGTTCTAAGAAGTTTGAGCAAGGCAGGATTTGACATTTATCAAGTACTAGTGTGTACGCCCAGTGTCTAA
>JAHZNA010004478.1:0-14893 GCA_027743935.1 Sinodicranocentrus sp. ZH6 | reverse complement strand
CATATAAACAATCTATCATTGTAATTCATCGTGTCGAGGTCGGCACGACATTCATTGTTCGGAACTTGTTCCTACCTACCTAGGTAGCTTCCTACCTGCAAGCAATACCTACTTGTTCAACTCAGAAAAATCCACATTTTACAGAGATCTGTCAATGCGAGATTTCCCTTATTTCCTCCACCACACTTGACCACACACATCACCCTCATTCAATTGCATGATTTTCTATCCTTTGAGTTTGGTTTAAAGTATAAAAACATGCAAATGCATGCACATAGATAAGAAAATGGGATGTTTGGGCCAGGGAAAAGCATTTTTACAAACTGTACATGTACATAAGAGCTGATACATAAAAGCAGTAATATGCAACGGGGTTTAAATGTTGGTTTTACATGCGGAATGCGGAATATTCAGATTGCGGTATTGTGTGTTGTCTTGTGTGTATTCTCTCCTCCTTCTGGTCTGGGTTTACTACTATACACAATATTTATATGGCTGTCGCATGTCGGTCGGGTTTCGTTGGTTGGGTTTAAATTAGGGAACAACAATAGCAACATTTCTTTTTTCGATTGCATTTGACGACCTACAAAAAAATGAAAAGATGATTTTTGCCAATGTTTGATTATATAATTAACTAAAAAAACTCAAATATAGTAAAGACAAGTCAACTGGAAGTGGAAGGAAGCCAACCGAAAGAAACTTAAAGTCATCGGAGCCCGGAAGCTGGTTTCTATTTGTCATTTGTAAAACTGTGAAAAAAACTACTGCCAGTAGTACAAAATATAGAGTAAAGATTGTAGATAAACATGACAGGTGAGAGTGAGAGGAGTGCTTTGCTTACGATTAGCTGAAGTGGTCAGTGATATGAATGATATGCGCACCGCATTATTGCACAGTGCGTAGTGCGTACTGTCAACTGTAAACTGTGTTAGTTGTTCATAATCACGTTTGACGTTATTAGATAGTGTGATTTTGATTTGTGATCAGTAGTTTAGGGTGAAAGAACCAAAGAAGTCTTTTCGTAAGTAGCTCCTTGATGATTTTAGTTTCAAGCTCATTTATGACTAGTGCTTAGTCTTGACAAGATTATTTACAAAGTGTTAAGCACACGAACAGAAAACTGTCAAATTTACTTGTTATTCTCAATTCTACATTCTATGGTGCATACACATGTGATCAGTGATGTACGAGTGACGTGTGACAATCAATGCACTTCAGCCGTCTATTATTGGCAATGTGAGTTTACGGTTGACGGTGTCCTTGAGTCATAAGGACTGTAATTTATGGTTAAATTAAGTTAGTTGAATTTTCGGGAATTTTGAAAAAAATGCTTCGTTGTGGCCACTGCGACGTGATCTCTGAAAGTTACGAGGACTGGCTTACTCACCTTGTTTCAGACCATCATCAGGCTAAGCTTGGCGTTAGCGAAGTTTTTACTGACCACAATAAAGATCCTGATCGTAATATGCGAAGTCTGATTATGTGGAGGATGGATCCGAATGTTAACCCTCTCGATGTTCTTTACCATTTTGCTCGCTGTGAGCCTCTTGCTTTCATTACGGATGCGTATATTCACATGTTTCCTCACGTAAATGAAAGATTTTATGTGATTGTTTTTGACCAGAAGTAAGTACATGTTTGAAAATCACTATTTCTAGTGGTACGTCATACGTTGTACGTGGCATGACTATGAAATGAAATTCCGTTATGTAAAATCGTATTTTTCTTTTTCAGAAAATTCGTAGATCGAATTATAAAACTGCAAGAGAGCTATGGAGAACAAAAGGTCGTTACATCAATGGTATTTATAGAAAAGAAATCCGGTTACTCTGATTGGGAAGGTAAATTTTTGCCATTGCCCGTAATTTGTACGGTCCGTTTGCCGTTTATATTATCAATGTATTTTTCTATAATTCATAGAGAAAATTGAGACATCCTTTTTTTATCGACGCCATGAAATGCTTAGAAGGATCCTCTGTGATATGTCGTGGGACGATCAAATGAATAATTTTCTTAAAAAAGTTACATTAGATCAAAGTGGCTATGGACTGCGTGAGGTCGTAATAGACGAACTCGAGACTTTAATACGAGAAAATTTAGAAGATGCTACACTACACCCCTTTGGATCATGTATGACATGGCTCGCTGATGTAAATGCTGATTTAGATTTGTATGTTGATGCTGCGGGTAAGGCTTAATGCATTACTGACTTGTTCTTTTGATATTAATGTGTCTAAATTAAATTGAGTTACCTTTGTGGTATTTAATGTTTTGTTAGGCGATGGAGGTCGTTCCGAGCAAACCCGTGAAGCCAAAATGGAAGTTATGGGAAAAATTCATGTTATGCTGAAAGATAAATATGGGAAGAAGAACTCTTTTCAGATCAAGCATGCGCGAGTGCCAATCATTAAACTAAATCACCCTAGCGGATTGAAAGTGGATATATCATTCGATAATTGCTTGTCAGTGCAAAATTCTAAGCTAATCAGGCTCCTTATACGTTTCGACCACAGAGTTAGGCCACTTCTTATGTTCCTTCGATACTGGGCTCGTTTCCACAATGTCGTAGGTTCGCATTCTATCAAGAGCTACGCATTAATTCTAATGGCGTTTGTGTTCCTACGTAAACAGAAATTAATGCCATCGGTACATGAGCTTCAAGCTGTACCAGGAACGAAATCGTACACGGTTTGTAATTGGAATGCTGGTTTTTGTCAAAGCCGGGAAGTTGCAATGAAAGAATATTCTTGGTTGAAGTCGATTAAAGAACAAAACGGTGACGGTCTAGGGCAAGACGTAATGAAGCTGGCGCATGGATTTTTTGCCGAATACGCAGCGTTGGATTTTGAAAACCAAGTAATATGCCCTTTACTCGGGGGATATATTCCAAAAGAATCTTTTGAAAGTCCCTATGGCTGCAAGTTGCCCTCAGAAATGGCATTGTTGAAAGCAAATTTATATACTGGGCAATGCCTTGCGTTTGCGACTCAGAAGATTCTTAGCGTTCAGGACCCTTTTGCCTTGAATGTCAATGTAACAGCATCATGTGCCAATCCGGAGACCCTAACTAGTTTCAAAGCAGCTTGCGCCACAGCTGCAGAAGCATTGAAACAGTATGTTAATTCTTATGATAGTTGTGGAACTGTCAGTATTTTGGAATTGTGTTGTCAGTTAATAACATCAGAAAGGAAAAGGAAACGTGTGATAGAGAAAGTTTCTCCTATGGATGGCCATGATATACCTGTGAACACAGAAGCTGATGATAACGAGATAGTTGAAGATGAGCTCAATTTGAATGACTCTGGCAAAGTTCCACCATGGCAGAAACCCATCCAAGAAGCTTTGCACCAATTTAGTAATAAACGTGAGCACAATAATTCTCCCATAAGAGTGCGGAGAATAAGCATCTATGATTCATCTTTACAGAAGTTTTCGCCTTCGCCATTTCAAAATGACGTAGCCATTAAATCTGAAACGGACGGAACATCCGATACTCCCACTAAAAATGTTAAAAGTGTAGTTGTTGTTGTTAAAAAAGAAGCAGATCAATCCATGACATCATTTGACCAAAAATCTATTGAATCTACTACAACTGACAACATTGCAAAGCCGTCTCTTAAAGCAAACCTTCACAAAAACTGTGCGGCAGGAATAGATACGTTTACGGATTACGACTCATTTCCTGAGGAAAGTGGCCCGGTTGTAACATTTGTTAACAGGAATATGAACGACTCGGAGGCAGAACAAAATGAACAAGTAGTCACATATGTTCATACGGATGTTCAGCTACCCCAACAACCCCCTACCGATAATTATATCGACTTCTCCCTTCCACTTGCAAGTCAACAAGTCAATGCATCAAGCACCAGTGATGCTTTCAATTATGGATATGAAAATACTGTTGTTCATCAGCCTAAAACATTGACGAAGACTAGCAAACCCATAAAAGCAAATATTTACGTTCCGCCATACTTAAGATTAAAACCTATTGAAGAAAGCGCCGAAATAAATACAAATACGGAAGCTAAAAGTAATGTTCAGGATAAAAAGATTGGTGATTCTCAGTCTATTTCTGGTGTCACTGACGGTGCCACACAATTTCCTAAGTTTAAAATTTGGATGAATGAAGATTTTACTACGATATTTGAAAAGGCAGCGCTTCCCATAGTCATCGCAGGATCTCTTGAATCTGTCTCAGTAAAAAACAAAATGAGAACATTTTGGGCAATCCACACAACCTGCTTTTTTTCTAACGAGCACCTTTGGGCCACTCTGAGTGTTGTATCTCCTTGCTGTTCTAGTAAAAAACTTCCCAGTTCGGCTACAGCTAGTATTTTCAGTGAACTTAATAAAACTTTGCAATATGAAGCCAAAACCGAAATTCGTAAGTCACGGAAAGGCAACTTAAGCAAACATTTTAGTTTCGGCTACTATTCTGTTAAAATTAAAAGAATTCGAAAACTTTTTTTTATTCCAGCAGAGAATGAAGTAGCGAGTCCGAGGAAAAAAATGATGAGAACATCTTCTGAAGCAGATGTATCTACTGGACGATTCTGTCAACGGATTCAGTTTAAATCAGCAGCTGAGCATGTCGACAATTCTAAATTCGATGCCCTGTTTTGTAAGCTGCACAACATGCCAGAAAATCCTTGTAAACGATTTATCATGGCGTGTTATTGTCAGTGTAACCCAGTGGTCATGGAATCCCTACAATCTCAATGGACAAAAATCTCCAGTCAACGAAAAGCATATTCTATGGGACCTTCACAGAACCCCTTGGACGCCTTTGTAAAGTTATGTACGCAAGTAAGGCAAGCTTTTCCTGTGGAATTTTCAGCAAACCTTGTAAAAGTAATGCTGACGCTGGCATTTGACACCCAAGGAACCATTCCTGCTGTCTACATTGGATTTCAGAATGTTCTCCCTCACGACGATCCACACTTTGAAGGTCAGCAGTTGGCTCAAAATTCGATCGAAAGCTTAATTAAAGATCTTCACCAATCTTATATGACACATTGTGCACATAAATATTTTAAATGACAATATCATATAGGCGACGATCTAGACTTACAATCGGACGCAACATCGTCGTTGTTGCATTTGTGTTTGGTTTATCAAAACTTCAGTTGCGAGTAGATTTGTGAATTTTTTTCCGAACTAGTTAGTACGATACAAGTAGTAGCTAGTAGTTAGTTATTACGTAGGTGCACTTAAAGTAGAGTTACCACTACTAATGAACGTATATAGTAGATTTGTAATGGCCGTCATAATTTATTGTTAGTTCAAAGCTCACGAGTGGAGTTTTAAATATTTACCGAAATAAAATATTAGTGTAACAGAATATTTACCACGGTGTCATTTATATACAAGCCACACACATGTGGAATAATCTGACGGCGAATAGTTGGATATAATAAAACTTTGATATTGAAATGATGTAAATCACATTTTACTGATATATTCGACACAAAGTTATTTAACCTGAATATAGTCAAAGGCTGAACACGTTGTACTTTATCTATACTACCTATTCTATTATATATTGTTGTATAAACTTGCCAGTATTTTTAATTTTGTGATAGTAAACTAGTAATGGTTTAAATAAATTGTAATCATCAATTTATTCAATAAATTGTGCATTATAATCATCAATTTTTGTAAACAATTCATTATACTTAAGATTCCCTAAAATCATTATATGTGTATGACCAAAATGCCTGAAGGGGAAATCAGCAAGAACCTTCATACGTGACCCTTAATTTATCTAACTTATCTGCCAATTGTCTCTGTTTTAAAGTATTAATTAGATTTTGTGTGTCCAAAATTGGACAGCTTGATCTCCTATGGGGTAAAGCGTACATTAGTCTGTGCCAAAACAAAGGATCGTTCCACTTCATAAAGGTATTCATTCTCATGTAAATTTTGAGATCTTCATCTTGAACGTCGCTTTCCTTAAGGTCATCTCCAAGTAAAATTAAAATTACTCGGTTAGATCTTTCCTTGAGAGCCTGTCAAGAACACCATGTACAAAAGTAGCAAGTTTAAGACCGAAATAATAAGTCTGGTTATAATGATTCTCTAGTTACTTGAGCATGTGCAGCCTTGAATTCGAGTCGTGACCAAACACTCTCCACAAAGTTTTTTGATAACACTATTATTGTCCTTTTTGATTTATCAACGGATCTAACTATTTGGTCTGGAATCCAGTCTCCTGGAGTCCAGTCACGGAAGTGAACGCACAGTTTAAATCCTTCAGTTTTCTCCAATCTCTTTACGAGTTCATCTAGTACCCATTCCTCGTCCTGTTTATTGTAAGATTGTAAATTGTAACCAACAAGTATTTACTTCTAATTCTGTAAACATTAACCCTTGAAAACAGTTATGGCACAAACATCTTACCTTGTGAGAATACGATATAAACGCGTCATACATTTTGTTTGCATCATCTTCTGACTCTGGAGTGTCATACCAGCAAAATTCTATTCCCTTTGAGTATAAATAAGCTTTGATGGTCCACCTGAATTTGCTTAAAATAAGAAGTCCGATTGAAAGGCAGGTTAGGAAAATCAATGCAATCACTGACATGCAAAGCAAAGCTATTAATGAGCTATCAGTGAAATGACAAAATTCTAGTATATTGCTCTCTTTAATGTATACTAAGTCAGGCATTGACTGTCCTTCGAGTCTACGATCACACTGGACCATGTTCAGGTCGCTTATTTGCGCTTGCTGATCGATACGTATGGTTTGAAATCCTTCACAGTCGTTACACAAAAACCGATTGCCAGCTATTGCAAATTTTGTCGAATTCGAGCCCAAGTCTTTCATGAAAGCAAGCGATGGCAAATTATTCTTAGTCAGGTTGATATTCTTGATTTTGTATAAGAATTTGCAAATGTTTCCTGGAATTCTAAAGCCACTTATTTTATTATCACTCAAATCCAAGTCAATTGTCCAGTCCTGATGAGTCTTTACGAGACTATCCATAGAAGGGATGTCGTGCTTAGTAAGATTTTTTTTCGAGCAGTTAATCAAAACGGTCTGGTCTGCTATTCGTTGTTTACATGTGCACGGCTTGGGGCATCCATTTTGCTCAGTTATATCACAAGTAAAGCTGGTATTTGGAACTGGTACATAAATTATAAAAACGTTTTTTTTTCCTTCCATTCTACATGACATACTAGGTTCACAATTCTTTAACCCTTACCAGAGCTTAAAGTCCTATTCCTTAATTCTGATGGCTCATGGCAAACTAAATTTTGAGTCTGTAGATGAAGATGGTAACGAGAAGATAATGCTTTCACTTCGTACGCCTTACAGTCACACATCAAGGGGTTGTAATTTAGCTGCACTTTAACTTCATGGTTTTCGTTAGTTTCTTGAAAGAGATATTCCAGCCCCATGTCCACCTTGGTTATGTTATTATTCTCCAAATTTACCGTCACTTTCCTGGTATTCGTTAAAGTTACATTTTTACAATTTCGCAGTTAAAGTAAAGAAGCAAGTAACGATACCGTTTGCTAACTCTTACTTTGAGCTGAAACCAAGTTCATTGGCAGCAACAATCCTAATTTTATTATAGCTCAAATCTATCAAGGAGATGATGGGATTTGTGACTTTCAAATTCTTCATGAAATCTAAACTTTCGATATCATTGTTTCTCAAGTTTAGTCGTTCCAGTTGCATCAACCACTGTAACTGAGATCCCGAGTGAGTGCCATCAGAAGAGGAAAATGACAACTGATTATGTGATAAATCCAGTTCTTCTAAATTTTGAAGAGACTCAAAGGCCCGATAATCGATACTCCTTATCTGTAACGCGAATACAAGAAGTCATAAATTATTAGCTAATGGTAAAAGTCAAATAACTAACTTTAAGTTGTACGTATAAGTATTTTAAAAATGGGTACCTGGTTTTGGGCAAGGTTCAATTTCTTCAGGCTAGTCATCGACAAAAACATGCGACTGTGCAACTCTATAAGCTTATTTTCACTTATATCTAGTTCTTCCAAAGAAGGAACATGTACATCTTCAAATGTCTTAATATTGTTTGTTTTTAAGTGTAAAATCTTCAAAGATGGCAGTTCCTTTCCAAAATATTTATTTTTAATTTCTATCAATTTATTTTGGTTCAGGTTAATTTTTGTGAGTTCTGGTAAATTAGTTAGGCTGGGCAAAGCCTGGAACTTATTAGAGGGCAAGCAGAGATTAGTTAAAAGGGGAAGATTTTTCAGTATGAGTATTCCATCGAATTCATTCATATCCTGGAAAATATCAGTTTTCATAATAGTAAGATTGACAAGCTTGCGGAGGTTTTGAAAATTTGGAAAATGGGGCATCCAAGAATTTTTAAATTGAAAATTTTCCAAAGATATTAGTCCATCGAATGCGTTACGGTCCATTTCAATGTATGACGTTGCATACAAATTTAGCTTTTTCAGCTTCTTCAATGATGAAAATATTGAAGAAGACAACTTAGAAAATTTGCAGTTCTTCAGGTTAAGGTTTTGCAAATCAGAAGGAAAATCTCCAGGCTCTATTTTAGTCAAATCATGGCTAATATAATTACCAGTCTTGGTGGTAAAATGATATCGATCTCCGATGTCGAAATCATCCAGAATAGTTGTAAACTTGAAATCCGTGGTTTTTAATTTTTTCAAATTTGATAAATTTGGAAACTGAGATAATGTGGGCATATTTAAGGTCAGAAATTCCAGGTTGGGCATGTTATTGAAGAAGTTCATAGGGATCTTATGGCTGGGTAAATTTGGATATCTGTAGTCAAAGCTTTTTATAATTTCTCCATTTAAGCTTAGAAGATCAAAGAGTTTTTCCCACGCCTATGTTGGAATAAAACAAAACTCATTTGGGAAAAGAATATTATACACAATATGCAATGACCGACGGGTTTTTAAGTATTTACTTACATCATTAACTAAAGGACATGTGTGAATCTCCAGTTTGGTGACGGTCGAAAATGTTTCTACTGAATTGAGATGTGATTGGTCTGCCATTTTTTCGTTTGAGTAGTCAGGAATTTCGCTGCAGTCTATAATTAGAATCACTTTCGCTTCCGAGGAAATTCCCTTCAATTCCACTGTAAAATTTACATTCAGGCCAGTTTTTGCTTTTAAATGGACAACCTAAACTAAATGCATATTATAACATTACTACCATTGAAACGGGTGACCTCTTCAGAAGTTTTGTCGATGGAGCAGTTTAAGAACCATTTGAAACTCAAACTACTTTTACTTTTTGCACAGCCGCAGTTGTAGTAATCCTGTATATCGTTGCAATCGAGTGATTGCACATGTACTAAAGTAACAAACAAAATCAGGTATATACTCAGGGACAAATGAGAACGGAAAACTGATCTTAGACTCATTGTTCTCGGAACTTTATCCCGTTCTACTGAATTGCAATAGTACGCCGTAATTGCGTTAATTTGCGTAGAACATATTTTAAAATCCACTAAAAACTGCAAACCAAACATAAACTGGTTTCCGGAAATGAATAGCAGGAGGCAAGATTAGGAATTTTAAAGCCTTGGTTTATTTAATAATGGGTGCTGTTAAGTACAGGCTGCGTCCTAAATAAAAGTGTATGAATTGATATGATACTCTGTCCAGTCAATTTTTACATCAGTTTGTCCCTGAAACATTCCTTCCTGCGCAATTCGTAAAATATTCTTTAAAATGACTAATATTTAAGAGGAAATCAGAAAGGAAAAAATGGACTTTTCGCTAACCTCCAACCACAAAACGTATTTTTGTTTACTTGTAATTTTGCGACGTAAAGTATCAGATCATTATATACATTGAATAAAAATGAAACACTCTTTCCAAATTTTGTTCTCATGCTAGAGCTGCAAATGCGAAATAACTTTTTTATTTGCGGTATGGTCACTAAACCTAGAACTGCTGACGTTTATCTTTCTAATGGTTTTAGTCACAGGAATGAGGGCTGAATTTTATAAAAGTGAACTTGGTTCTTTGCAAATAAAGCATTTCCTAACACTCAACATCGTTTGGTTTACATGTCCATCTATAAAAATGTATTGGCGCTTTTCGAGTTGCAGCAGTATTCGTAGTTTGCCTTTTGCAAGAAGTTATGGAAGAAATTACATTGAACATAATTGGAAAGCTGCAACACTTAAGTAAATGCTTTTATTAATATAAATAACAGTCGGATGAGAATTACACATTTTGTTCTAACTTTGCCCTTAATTTATCAAGCTGAATTGCACGTTCGCGTTGCTGTATTTTGTTAATCACTTGCTGCTTATCGTCCGCCGAACTACCTGACTTCTTATGAGGCAAGGCGTATTTTAACCTATGCCAAAATAAGGGATCATTCCACTTCATAAATGTGTTCATTTTCATGTACATTTTGAGATCATCATCTTGAACATCACACTCTTTAAGGTCCTCTCCAAGTAAAATCAATATCACACGGTTTGATCGCTCTTTCAGCGCCTATGAGAACAATTACAGTAAATAATATATTATTCATTTCAATCAACTAATAATACCACAGCGAACTTGTGTGGTGTGGTTAAACTTGTTGTTTTTCAAGACTTACTTGAGCATGTGCAGCTTTGAATTCTAGTCTTGACCAAACACTCTCCACAAAATTTTTGGATAAAACTACTATAGTACGTCTAGATTTATCTACAGATCTAACTATCTGGTCTGGAATCCAGTCTCCTGGAGTCCAGTCACGGAAGTGAAGACATAATTTAAAACCTCCATTTTCTTCTAGCCTATGGACTAATTCGTCAATGACCCATTCCTCGTCCTGTAAATACGCACATGAGTAAATATTTATACTTTACCACATGGTTAAGTATATTTATTTGTAGATATCCCTCACCTTATGGGAGTAGGAAACAAAGGCATCATATAGCTTTTCATTTCCGTCTTCGTCCTCTTCCAGCTCACTTTCCCAAAATAAGCACCAATCCAGTCCTTTAGAGTACAAGTATGCTTTTATCGCCCAACCATATTTGATTGTCACAAATAGCCCGATACAAAGGCAAGACAGAAATATCACTGCAACCACTAATGGAAGCACAAGTGTGGACAACTTTGAAGTGCAAAATTCTCCCAGGTCCTTTATCTCTTTTACTAATAACACGTCCTTGTACCTATCGAAAGCGTCTCCAGACACTGTCTGACAAGTTACATTGGCAAGATCACTGATTCGAGTGGAATAAGCTCTCCACGGTGTTTGAAATCCGGCGCAGTTACTGCATGGAAATGGATTTTCAGCTATTGCAAACGTAGTAGGTTGATAATCCTCCAACTTTTCGAGGAATAGGGCTGATGTCAACTTGTTACCGCTTAAATTGATATGTCTCGTTTTGTTGAGGAAATCTAAAGAACAGAAAAAAATATTTATGCAAATATACTCATAAGCATGAATGCGCTTTATTGATTTAATTAGTGAGCAGCTTACCCTGAATGTAGATGCCTCAAGTCCAATTCCACCATCCATTTAGAATAGGGAGATTTGAAAGTGTCAAGTGGTGGAACATCCGCATCAGTCAGATTTTTCCCAGAACAATCTATCAACACAGTTTTGTCGACTGTTCTCTCTTTACACATACATGGGGCTGGGCAACCTTTATCTACTTCCATAGCACAAAGTAGGCTATCGTCAGGTACTAAAAATGAGAATAAACACATTTTACCGGTCGATAAGAATAAGCTTCAGATTGTATTTTATTTGAAGCAAATAATAAGATTTTACATACCATCCGTTAAGAGTTTTCCTCGAAGATCAGGAGGAGAATTACAACTTAAATTTCTGAGACGAACGTCATATGATTCGGATTTAAAGAGTTTTAAGCCGAAAGCAAGGCAGTCACATTCTAATGGATTTCCATTTAACGATACGCGAATTTCTTTCGACTGTGCTGAGTTATCATTTAAAAGGAAGCTCATTCGCATATCCACAACGGATATTTCATTATTCTCGAGATTTAGCGTTAAATTTCTGAAATAAATTCACATAAGTTATTATCTAGTTTATAAATAATTTACAAATTATAAATTTAAATTCTTACGATGATATAAAGTTGAGCTCGTTCGCAGTAATCCGTTTAATTTTATTGTAGCTCAAGTCTATTTCATTTATTTGCGTGAAAACTTGAGCCCAGTCGGAATACCCTAGCCTGTCAATTGAATTGTGACTCAATTTCAACCTCTTCAATGAAAAAGAAGATCGCAGAGGTGACTGGTTGCTGACGAGATCACCAAATAAATAATCAGAAGACCCCGAGTAAGCTGAGAATGTAACATTATTATACGATAAGTCCAGCTCCTCCAGATCAGCTAATGGCTCCATGGCTTTGTAGGAAACGGTATAAATCTGGGAAAAATCAATTGAATGGTAGAATAATACATTACACGATTGAAATGGAAATTAACAGATTTTACATTGGAATATGTAAAAAATAGATTGAATTCAAGGTTTCTCGGTGCAAATACTGGAATTATTGTAATATTGGGTATCATCATTTACCTTATTTACAGCGAGATTTAGTTTTTTCAGCGTAGTCAGAAAGAAGAATGTTTCATTATGCAATTCCGTCAACTGGTTCCGGCTCACATCCAGTTCCAATAAAGATTTTGCATTAATTTTTCCCAAATTCTTTATTCTGTTTCTAGCTAAGTTGACAACTTTTAGTGAAGGTAAGCCAGTAAATGCCCCACTTGTAATTTCCGTTAGTTGGTTGCGCTGCAGGTCAATGGAGCGAAGTTTTGGAAGATTTTCTAATGTAGGCAGAGACGCAAAATGGTTCAACGGCAATCTCAGATTTTCCAATGATGGGAGATTCTTTAAGACTAATGTATTCTCTGGAAGATATTCAGGAGCAAGAGTCGTAGTTATATCACCTTGCCTTGTGAGGATGGTATACCTGATTTCATTAGAAATCGTAAGATTGATTAGGCTAGGCAAGTCATTAAAATCTGGAAACTGTGTCATTCTGGAATTATCTAATCGTAAATCTTCTAATGCCGGCATTCCATCAAACGTATCCGAATCCAGCCCGTCCAGCGGGTTACCATTTAGATACAATCGTTTCAACTTTATCATGTTTGCAAACACAGACGAGTTAATTCTAGAAATTAAATTTTCATTCAATTCCAAATGTTCCAAAGAAGTTGGAAATGTTTCTGGAGCGATATCGCTAATCTTATTTCCTGTCAGACGAATACTGGTTAGTTGAGTATTTTGCGTGAAAGCATTCGGTGGAATGACTTGAATCTCGTTTGCGCGAAAGTTAATACTTTGAAGATTTTTTAAACTGGATAGATCTGGGACTGTGGTTAGCTTGTTATTCCTTAAGTTGAGAGCTTCAATGTTTGGCATGCTTTCAAAGAAATTCGTGGGAATCTCTACGTCTGATCTATCATCTGTGACAAATGTAAAGATGCGGATATCTGTACCAGTGAGATTTGACTGTTTGAGAAATTGTTTCCATCCCTAGACAAAAGAGTAAACTTCATTTTCACAAATCATACAAAAAACCCTTAGAATACATATTGTGTAAAAGATATTATGCATTACATCTTGAACTGGAGGACAAAAGTTGATCTCCAATCGAATAATTTTCGCATCAACTTTTTGTACACTGAAGTCCATTCCTTTTATGTATGACCATGGATCAGATTGATTTTCAGTGTCATCACACTGAACTGTGAGGGAAGCCTCATTATTGCTTACATCATATCTTTGAACTGCGAAAAACAAATTAAAATGGCACTCAAAATGTGAATCATCGATCAGTCATCTAAGTATACATTTGCCAGCATTTCATTTTTCTATTGATAATTGCAATGCACGCTTTCCCCTTCATAAAAAATATGATCATAATTGTTTTCTTCTGAATTCCCTGACTCACCTTTAAGCTCGATAGGATATTGAAACCGATATTCATTCGGGCATTCAATCCTCCACCCTCCATTATCCTCCTTGGAACAAATACAATTTTTGACGGAATCACAGTCTAAACTAAGTGAACACACTGGTTGCTGATGTACAATTAGTAAAAACGTAAGTAGAAAAATCGACGCAATACTTTTTTCTTTTGTTCGTAATGTTGATAACACTGAAAAGCTGATAGCGGTGATTAAGCTGCCTATCGATGACGGCAGTCGCAACCTATTACTTGGTAATCTACAGTCTGCTTCCATCTCTCCTTTTAGCGAATTCTCTTCGTATCCTATTTTGAAGATGTGTGGCTAGGGCTACTCTATGCCCTGGTTTCAAAGGGTTAAGCAATTGTTTTAGCTACGCTCAGGCTCAGATAGTTTAAGGTTGGAACACTGGGTATTTGTATTCCAAAGAGAGACTACATTTTTATTTCTTTTTCCACGCTGCTCACTATCTCAACTTTTCTGTATCGTTTCTAACAAACACGGAACGCTCCATTTTTTCACACTGTAAAATACGCTCATGAAAATATCCCCAATGGCATTTGTCTTTGTTTCAAGGTATTTTTCTATTTTAAGTAGTATAGTTGTATTATCGATATCCCACGAAGGTGGAAGAATTCCGTAACGAAGTTGTTTAACATATTACGAGAATTTCACAATAGTTAAATTAACTTGTTTGATTGAGAGTTGTACATAAAATTTACATTACGAAGTATCCTTTCATAAAGTCAGCACGCACTTAACAAACGAAGATGTATTGCCAATTGGTACAAAAACGAGACAAAAAAGACCTTGCTCGACTTGTTGTCAACAGTGTGCTTCACAATATTGGAGAATATTGACCCCTTAAAGGATAAGGAAAGCGTTTTTATTGGGATCTCCTACTCTCGTGTTGTAATCTTCCACATCCTGTTTTGCACATTTTACGTTAATTTAGAATGTTATCTTTA
>JAHZNA010004477.1:0-13841 GCA_027743935.1 Sinodicranocentrus sp. ZH6 | reverse complement strand
ATAAGTTTCTCGATATGATTATTGTGTAACGATGACAATTTTTTTGAACGTTTACATACTTTGTTTTGAATGTATGTACTTTCAAACTATTACGTCTCTGGAATCTGGGAATCTTTTAATTAGAAAAGCCAGAAGCCATTTTATTGTAATTTACCGTCAAAGTCAGTCAGTCAGAATATTAAGCAGAATTTTATTTTAGCTGCCCATTTTATTTATGGGTAGATCAGACAGTGGAGTACCGGGCCGGGATGTAAATTTAAATTCATAGGGGTGTAAATTTACATCCCTTCCATTTCCATACAAATAATTTCATTGTAATTTTGAGGGATATAAATTTATATCCCTCGAGGGAACGAGGATTACTGAAAATGACAACTGACATGATTACTATTTTAAAAACGCGTTTTGCCCGGAATTTTATGCTTAATTAATGCACGTAGGTGATATGATGATTCCTTCAGATTCATGCCAATTCAAGAACATTTAAGGGGTATTTTAAGCACGAAAGTATCGTACGAAATGAATGCAGTCAAAATAAGTATTGAAGTATACGTATATGTACAAATGTTTTAATTTACACACGGAGATACGAAGTCAAATTAATCAATTCACTAACGCCGACGTAATGTAGCATAAGATGAAATCTCATTTTTTATGGAAATTAAAATCAGACAGCTAGGAGTTTGAATTTTTCTTGAAACTTATTGTTAATGTAGGGATACTTTTTTCCAAAAGAAAAACCTATTTGATAAAATCTAGTGACAGCCCCATGATAATACTTGGAGCCGTGCGAATTGTAGGATATGCGTTAGCAGCGTAACGGTTATTGCACACAGTTCCGGCTACCAATCCAAGTATCTTTACCTAGAGTTATGTAAAACCCGCTTATAAGATGTGCAACTATGCTGTTTTTAAATAATAAATGTTGTCAGAAGGTGAAATGCACAATTAAATTGACTAAATTGTTTTCTTCGGGTAAATGAAACTTTCTCCGGATGGACAGCGTTGTATTTTCTCCTGACGACAAAATTTCAAAACAGTTCCATGCCTTTTACTTATTAAAGTTACAGTCAGCTTTATGGTCCGATCGGATTTGTCTTGTGTCTGTAAAGGGGTACATGACCGATATTGGCTCCAGTTGATGTTTAATCCAGCCAAATCCGTTAACTATTTTGAAGTATATTTGAAACTTTCGAAATTTACGTACATATATTATTTACTTTTATTGCAGACCTCAAAAGAACATATACTTTGTGATACCTCATTCGAAAGCTACTAATGAGCTGAGTATGCATGTGCAGTGCAGTTAGAATTTAAATGTTTCTCGCGTAAACCTGAGAAAACACCGGGTTTAGGTTTTTTCTTGACAGTGTACGAAACATTACTATTAGCTCCTCTAACTTTTACTGAGGAGTTATATGTGCTTATTTTTAAATTAACATAAACTTACAATTACAGGTACTAAATTGTGTTTTCTAGGACTTCACAAACAAGTATTGCACAAAAAGATCGTAATGGAGTGGTTAATCGTCAATCCATCTAGTCTTCACGAAGTGTGCAGCCTTCTGGGATACGTTACTGCTACCGGAGACTACCATATCAAAAAAGAAAGCTGTGAAGGTAAGATGAGTTGACTTTTGATGCTTTTCTAACGTGTGGGTGGGTAGTGTTTATTTGGTATTTTTGCATTTAATATTGGTAAGTGATGCTAGAAAATAACGTTGGGTGGGTATTGGTATGTAAATTTTCTCAGAATAAAAGTCTTTTAATTTCAAAAGGAAAACGAAAAAAAGTTTGACAGCAAAACGCAACTTGTGTTTAAATGCATACAATAATAAACTTCTTAAAATGGATTTCCCCACTGTAAAACAATTTAATCGATAAAGAAACTGCTTCTCATATAAAAAAATAAAGTTCAATTCAACGAGACGAGTGTTTTATGTCCTCAGTTATCCTCAGTTAGCAGTTTTGATGATGAAAAGTTCTATAGTGTATCTGTATTTAAATTTAACTTTGTATTTAAATATACGTGTGAAAAATAACTGCAATTATATTATTAGCATGAGCAAAGGTTACGGACTACGGTAGTCCAACCCTGTACGGCATACTCTTTTATTTTTAATCACATTACATATTAAATGACGTACAACGCAATGAAATGGCGCAAGAAACATTTGCACACGTTCCTTTTCATTAGTGCACATGTTTGTAAGTGTGATTCTCGGTTTTCGTTCACTATAGAAGGAAGCAAAACACGGTAAAAGAATGCCGAAACGCAATGTTTAACCAAGAGCCCAAAGGGTTAAAAATGTGAGCTGAAGTGAGTAGGAGCACGTATACTAGCTTAAGCCACGACACGGCACAGCTCAACTTTATGTTAGTCACATTCACTTCGCAGCCGGCACGTTTTCCAGAATGTGACTCTAACACAACGTCAAAGTATATGGCCACTTGGCCACCATTGCAAGTTGTGTGTTGGATTTCATAACCTGGATACTTGGATAGGTTGGTTTTTTTATCACCAATTACCTCCAAGAATAAGTATGAATGGTATGATAAGTTGGAAGTGTCGAATTGTTCGTTTTGCAGTATCCTCCTTCTCCTTATTTTGCGATAATAATAATAAAGTGATCGTTAAATCCAATTTATGCAATGATTCATATATTATCAATATTATCATTATTATGCGTGTATAATATATACTAAACAAGCTTACGAGCTGTCTAAATTTGTAGAAGACGTGTAGCGTGTTAGGTATTGTTACTTTCTCTTTCCTGGTATACGCTTGGAAGAAATGTACAAATGAATTCAGGCAAGCATTCCATCTCAAGGTTTGAAGGAGTTTGCAGTGGTTTGCAGTAAACTGTAACTGCTAACTTGTTTGTGCGCACCTATATACTTAAATTAATAATTGGTGCTACTATATATGATTTGGAGTTTTGTGTACCAATTCATATTCGGTTTGTTTTATCAGTAATATTTCACAACTCGGTTAGATTACATGGCATGTCCGTGCTTTTCGAAAGTATATACGTAATTTACCAACATTAATATTGGCATTAGTATTTTATCCTATTGCCATTATGTTATATATTATTTTACTGAAACCGAAATTTCTCCTTAAGAAACCTTAGATTAGTGTGGTTATTCGATGAATTTGTACGATCTGAATACTTCTATATTTACGAGAACTTTGTGCACCACTTTAACTGCCTGTATGGGAAATTTTTACGGGAACACTATCAAACTGTTGGTTCTAAGACTGAAAAGTAGTTGACGCACGACGTGCCGTGTGATTGGTTGCAATTGCAACACAAACAGAATGGAAAATCATGGTATGTAATTTTTATATTTCAAGTCCTTACACCTTAATGTAACTATTTAATTAGCGAGCTCCTAAAATTACTGTAATATGTATTTGTTGTAATACGCATAACGCCTATTTTACTTTCAAACCCTGATAGAACTTAAACTGCATGCATATTAATTAAATGGTATATGCATACACTCCAAACCCGTATACCTCTGAGTACTGTATAAGTCTTTTTGTTTCAGGTGTGTACTACTGTCTATGACTCTTCTAAGCTTTTAATCTTTTAAATGTAATACAATAAGCTTGCATGTTTTCCCCCCTAAAGCATAAGATTAATTATTTCGAAACAAACTGTCTTTACTCAGCAGAACCCTTAAATAAACCTTACTCCAGGTGACGAACTATAATCACATATACAGCTATGTATAAATTAATTATGTGCCCGTGCACAGTAACTTTTATCGCAAAAAACTTATCTTATCCAGAAACGCCCATAAAAAACCAGAGGATATGTGTTTTACTAAACGTTATCAGCGATGAGTTAGCACAGTGATCAAATCAAAATTATTAATCATTGGCTAAATATCCTTCTTGAACCATGATTTTTTTTCCTTCTAATAACGAAATTTCAAAATCATATCTTAAAAATATAACTTATCGTTAGATTTCCTCTGGACACAATAAAGTCATGTAAAAGATTTTACGAACGTGCTGTACTTAAATATGCTTATTACGGCGAATTTACACATTACAGCGCTAATTTAAAATGAGAGAGAATGCAAAAATTATATTCGTAATTGGTGCATTCAGATGTCAATCACTAGTCTTTGAAGTAAAACAAACACATATAATAAATAAAGACGAATTGAAATGAAAAAGTAGACTTTTTAGCAAGTTTTTACGGATTTTTTCTTAACTCAGACATTTTTTTTTGAATATTGAAAGGTTATTGAGGTTATATTGATTTTTTTTCTTTTTTACTTGAAAGTATACATATTCCTGGAATTGCGGAAAGAGTGGTACTTTGAATTGCATATAAATCATTATTTTTTTGTTTCGATTATTGTGTGAATGCGAGAGCCAGGAATTCAAGTATACGTTGTGAAATAGGTTATGTACAGCACGAACTGATAGTGAGAACCCTGTAATATTAATTTTTGCTCGTCATGGAGCTATGAGGTTGCAGTTGCAAGGCTCTGTGGTGAAAGCTAAGCAAATGCGGAAGCACTGATTTTTCGTAGTAGAAATCATTGAATATGAATGTATTTAATGGGATTCGAGATGAGATTACATGACGGTTGAAGCGTATTATTATCATGATGTGTATATTTACCTATGGATAAGTACGTATAAAGTATAAATGCTAAGTAGGAGTAGAATAGACTATTTAATACGATGCATCATATTTTTGTTTTTTAAATATTTTGGTATAACTTAATTCTACCACAAATACATAACCTCACGGTTAACAAACACTCAAATTTCCAAGACATATATTCGTTGAATTATCATAAAAGACTGATACAGTATACAGCGGATTTGTGTATTTTAAAAACCATCAGGTTTTCGAATGTTTAATATTTCTTCATCATAAAAAACAAACGAATTAATGATTTAAGCTTGTCATTTTACCATTAAATTCATTGAAAAATCAACAGATGCTGTAGATGACCTTATTACGAAGTTGAATAATGATGACCCATGTCTACGGACGCGACGTAGTCTTGGAGTGTTCCAAGTCGTCGGAAAGGACCTTGTACCTCTTCTGGTTGCATCTTCCTATGAATATCCAACTTGCGCAAATACCAAGAAGATTATGCCAAAGCTCATTAAACTCTTGTCGCACCTTACTTCTCCTGTTGAATGCTTACTACCAGCAAATTTTGTGTCAACGGGCGAAGGAAAGCAAGTTGCTTACGAATTAGACTCCATTCTTCGTGCTATCAAACTTCTATTTACAGATTTCAGAGCAACTAAAGCCATTGTCGACTACTTGAAAGTTCTAACAAATAAGGTAAGGAAATTTGTCAACTATGGCTGTTATGAAAATGATTAAGTCCGTATAATAAATAAAGGGATAATAACTTTATGTGTATGATATGATGAATTGACGACATTGTTTCTCCTTTCCGTACTCCATAAAATAGCATCCTTTCTTGTAACAACGTCACACACAAAAAATATCCAACTTTGAAAATTCATAAGTAGTGCAAAATAAAAAAATACATGCCCAACTTTTTTTATAGGTCGGATTAACATATTTTTAATGGCATGGCATGACTATCTGATTAGCGAATAGTTAAAATTTGATAAATTTTTCCTAAACGGGTTCAGTTTCCTGTTCAATGTCCATGCAGATTAACGCTGCCAAAGCGTATATAAATAATTGCAATCTGTCACTAATGCACATGCGAGTAGGTATATACATTGTATGTAGAACTATTTTGCACATTTAATAATTTAAGCACTGCTTAAAACTAAAACCACTTGTCTCTGAATCAGCAAACCATCTAACTTTTGTCTGAAATGCTGATATACACTAGGCAGGCGTTATCAGGGGAAAAACACTGTCTCTGGTAAATCAATTTATAAGGAAACAATTTGAGTAGCGAGCTTAAAACTTATTGTCCCTATTTATTAGACGGACTTGAACAGCTTTTTCGACAATTTCACTAATGAAATACGCTGTGCACAAATACAGTTTAACGAAAGCTAAAAGTCACAAGGAAAATACAATGTAAAAAAATTGTCTATGAAAATTTTAGGTTGAAAAAGAAATATTTCCGGACGAATGCGAAGGTGTATCTGAGGGTCTCCTTCTTTTGAGAAATATTTTGCACATTGCTCATAAGGATGCCGGAACTGATCCGGCAGCATTCAGAGGTGGTTCATCATCAGAACCGATACTTACCTCATCAGAATCTTCTGATGGAGGGGGAATGAATATAACTTCTACAGGGTCGACAATTCCAACTGTCAATGGTGAAGCAGTAAGTGCTTCTGCCAATCTTGTGGGCCCAGGTACTTTACAGAAATGTTTTCCTTCGACACCTTCAATCGTCAATTCAAATAAAGGAAATTTAAGTGGGACTACTACTGTGAGCAATACTTCTGCAAAACTATTCACATCTCCGGTTATTAAAGAACCGTCTCAACTCCTTTGTCAGAAAGTATATACGAAGGCAAAAACTAAAGGAAAAGGGAAAGCTGGTGTTTTCAAGGATCGCATCAGTGATTGGGATTCTGGCATCTCTTGCTCTCATTTCTCAACGGAGATAACTCATGTAATTATAAATTTTATTTAAATGCTTGATAAATTGACGACGATTTTCCATTAAATTTTCAAATTAATGCAAGTTTGAAATTAAAGGGAACCTCTGAGGACCCGCTACGACTTGGGTCTCAAACTTCTCCTTCTCGAGCTCTTCCAGGTACCATAGCTAAACAAGAAACTTACAGTAAACAGGAAGGCAACTCGAACTCTACCTCAAGCAATGAGGATGATCTACAAGCACTAAATACAATGATGGCTAAGCAAAAACCTGTCAAGTTATTCACTCACCCAAAAAATGTCCCTAAGTTGAGGACCCAACCACTGATTTCTGTAAATGTTCAGGATAAGCATGAAATGAAGAGGAAAAAATTCCACAAGAGGAAACGCAGGGATAAGTTAGTTTAGCAATTATTATCTCACACAATAATGTTATTTATTTACATATTATTTCATTTGGGTGTACACATATTTTGTTGCAGAACAAGTATAAAGGCTTTTGTCCACCATAATCCAACAGACGAAGATATTTCTTTAGTTTTGAGAGAGTTCACGGTTGACTTTCTCCTAAAAGGCTATGGTTCACTTGTCACGCTACTTCAAGAACAATTAAGCAGCAATGCATCCCTTCAAATTGACAAATCGCATTTCCTTTGGCTCATTACCTACTTTCTTAAGTTTGCTTCTCAAATAGAGCTGGATCTTGAATTGATCAGCCCTGTACTATCAAATCACATGCTCTCATATCTGACATATGAAGGTGTAGCTATGTGCGAGAATCTGGAATTTTGTAAGGATGATTTAAAACCACACTTGCGAAGAATACATTTGGTAGTGACAGCTATAAGGGAACTAGTTCACACTGTGGAAGTCTACAGCAAACATTCAGCTTACACTAACGAAGATAAGCTACATTTCACGACTTTGCAAAGTAAGTAAACTGCCCAAAGACAGTACCTACAAAATATACATCTTACAATGATGCTATTACTAATGATAGTAATGATTTATAGTAACTCAAAGTTAAACAAAGCTATGATTGACAGTTTAGATTTAATAAACAAATTAATAATTATTCCATTTTCAGGCTACATGTTAAACGTGGAAGAGCTGAGATACCTGTTTCTTCTCCTCACAAGGCATTTCAAACCAGGAGTTCAATCAAAACAATATCTACAAGATTTAATAACTACTAACCACGTTTTCTTACTCCTCGTGGAAAAGATTTCTTCTTACCCTGCATACGAGGATCAGTTTAAAATGTGTGATTTTCTAAAGGAGTTTGCAAACCCTCTGGTTATGCAACAGTATGGGCATTTATTGGAGGATTTCCGCAAGAACGGTGAATTTGTAAATGACTGTGTGTTCACCATGATGCATCACATAGCTGGAGATTTGTCTCGACCTGAAGTTTTATATCAGCCTCTAATTCTCAAAACTTTCTCCAACATTTGGGAAGTCGAGTTTGAAATTAAAGATGTAAGCCTTTTTTTGTTTTAATTGGAATAAACTACAAATCCAATGAATAACTGTGCACAAGTACATATTACCAAGAATGTGTTTTTCACTTTATGTAGGATTGGGCGGATTTGATTGAATATGTAATTCAAACGTTCATGAAATCAAGTAAGGATGAAAAGCGGCAGATTTTCAAGTCAGGAACAAGTAACTTCTCCGACGACAACGGGTACAATATCCTTTTAAAAAATCATAAAATTAATAAGCTAATTGGGCATACCTATACATGTACAAAATGTTTTATAGATGGTCCAGGGAGGATCTTAACGATCTTTATTGTAATTACACAAGCTGTGCCACTTCCAATGATCCAATCGGAAAAATTATGGAGATTTATGGCGGATTTTCTTATTCTTCAAATAAAACAAGGGAATCGGTACCTTATAATCATACATATTCCTTCGAAACTCTGCTGAACTAAAAACTAATTGCCTGTTTGTTTTTATTGATGCATGAACCATTGCTAGATTTTAAATGAACTTCTTCATCAAAGAATCATTGGGTACAATCAATTCCTCAAGTTCTTGGCGTCTGAGAAAATGGAAACTGGAGAGAGTAATGCAGTAGCAACTTGTGACACATTAAGTATCATCACTAGCAGCAGTCATGCCACTGCAGGGTCTAGTTGCCATTCAGTACCTACCTCTGTTCTTATGGATCATTTACGAGATGCAAATCAGAACAGTTTCAGCTTTCAAACACCAGAGGCTACTGTGTTTTCTCGAGCTAATTCTGTTGACAAAACTGACTTTTTAAAGTCTGGAGGTATTGAAGAAGAGGACTTTGAACATGTGGAATCCATCAAAGATGATGATCCAGATGTGGAAACTATGTCGGCGTCGCTATCAGCAAATACGATATCTCAACCATCAAATTATTCTTCGACTGTAAAATCTACAGCTATTCCAATGGATATTACAGATTTCGATAGCACACTGGCAGGGCTGATTAGCAAAATTGTTGGTGAGGGCCAAGATCTTGTCTGGCTGCAAAAGCAAGTTCTTCAGGCCTGTCATGTAAAATTCAATTTTGAAACAAAGCGCTTTCGGTTCAAACCTAAGGATTTAAACAACCCTCCTACAACAATGAACTCTGACTTTGTCAGAGATGAACCTGAAATGGAAACTGTTGGACCGATTCCATATCATTATACACGTTAGTGCATTTTAATTGTCACATGCTAATCAATTGTTGCAATGCAGAAAATAAGACGTAAATTTATAATACTTATAGTTCTTGGACAATCCATTCCAATTGTACCATGGACTCATTACCAAGAAATTTTGCTTATGTCACCTCCCTACCTATTACTACTTCACAAACTGGGATTCCATTTACCTGGCGATGTTGGAAAATTGTTTCCACGTATCCCACATTTCTGGACTTCAGATGTTCTATTCACGGTCGCTAGCCAGCTTGGACCTATGCCTTCGAAAGAAATGTTGAAATTCGATTTAAGCAGTCTCATAGATCTAATGGAGTCAAATAAACTTGAAGTCGAGTGTTCGGAAATTATTCCAATGTCATCGCATCATCCTCAACTAACACCCATGACTGATGATCTTAGCTACAGCTTGCCAGGCATGAGTATCGGCAGAAACTTTATACCTACATCAGGTTCTTTTGGCTTTGGATCGGCTCCTCACAATGTTAATTGGATGGCATTAGTTCACAAATCTAAGCAAATTATTAATCGAAATAGGTATTTCAAAATAACAAATTAGTTTGTCGTTATTTGAATGATTAATTTAATGTCGTTATTTTCTATTTCTTTTGTCGTCACAGTGGGGAAGAAACAACTTCTTCGAGCTCATGTTCTTCTGACGAATCTGAGCACATGGATGATTGTGCGAGTTTGAAAGCACTTCCACCAACAGATCAATCGGATGACGTAACTATGATGTCTGAAGCCAGCGGTCATGAGGATGACGGTGATGACGAAGATGATCAAGTAGATCTTTAATTCATTTCATAACTTCTTTTGATTTTATTGGCAAGGAGCCAATAGCTTGGAAATTTATATAATTTATATAATTTAGCCAATAGCGAAAATTATAATTATTTTTGCATCAAACTGCCCGTTGGCATTGGATTTTCAAATCCATCGACATAAACCTGCATTCTTTGTTATGCATTTATATTCCTAGTAAAATTGTAAAATATGCACGCATATGCGCATATGCACACTTCAGTAACATTCTTTACCTCATGAGACACGCGTGGATCGCTTTTTTTCTCTGACTGTATTTATAAGTTTCTGATATTGAAGTACATTCTTTTCTTTCGAACATTTAAACAATCATTAAATATATAACAGAAAGACGGCAGGCTGGCTTGTTGATTTTTTTTGTGTGTGGATATAAATATAAATGAAATAGAGAAAGATTGAAAGTCACCGTTTTAGTCATTGACAAAATCAAGGTTTTCTTGTTTCTGCGATATGAAAGCAGGGATATACTTGTGCAAATTGGACAATCTACAATTAGTGATTGGGTATGAATTTCATTTCATAGGTAGAATATTTTTAGGAGGTGTGATATGAAAGTATGCTGAAGTATGTCACAACCTTTACATTTAAAACTATAAAAATAAACAAATTGTCAATCTTCCAGCAAATATTTATTAATTACTTGTTTGAATTTGTGCATTTATGGGCGGTCACAGTGACATTCTAATGAAGCACTTTAATTTTGTATTGTCTAGCACATGTCAACTTTCAATACTCTAATGTCATTGTGATTTGTGAGTACTTACGACGATTTGAAGTCACAAACTCAACCAACAGAGTAACAATTAGGATTCACATACAAAACACCTAAAAAGACCTAATGCAGCTCATTTTCCGTCATTATAAAATAACTCACATTTTGACTATATTGTTGACTCTGAAACTTTGTTCACAAAAAGTTTGACGTAGATTTTCGTTTCACAACAAGTTTCTCTTACTTTGCTAATGCTACAGTTTTTTCCTGTGATTACACAAACGTATTTTGACTAGACAATCATTTTGTTAGCTCTTACTTAGCTGAATATTAATTACGTTAAATTAAGGGAGTTATCAATTGTCATTATGACATATAGTTCATTACATTTCATTAAATTAAATTAATGACAGCTTAAGTTGCTGAAAAACGCTAGACTTTTTTCTCTGATGTTACTTAACTTGAATGGCATGTATAAATGACAAAAAAGAAAATATATATTATGCATGTAAGATATGATTCGAGCTCGAATGTGATATAAAATAAAAGTACACAGTCAAATCAAATCAAATATTAAATACATTTAACATACAATGCAATGTATGTATGCGTGTTAAACGTTTCAAATGATTGAAGATTGTTCCAAGAGATTGAAACTTACATACTTAAGTACCAAAGAAAAAACTGGTTGGAGTTTATTTAAATATTTTAAATTGTACGTATAAGGTCTTTCAGTAGCATGCATCCCTGAAATAAATGAGAGAAAAATTACTATCAGTGAATCCTTGGTTTTAAAATATTTGTATCGAACGATTGTAGTTTTAATAAAAAATCTTAATAAGTTTGTGTCAGTAGTAGTTGTCCTATGTTTTTGCTTTAACATTCGTTACTTATTTTAGCATTTTCCTTCAACTGATCGTAATCGTAAGACTTTGTATTAATAGTTTTTGCTTAGGTATGTTTAAGCTTGTCTGTATTTCTTGTACGTACAGATTATTATAAGTACATCATAAAAATGGTGAAAATTATAGCTAATACACGCTTAATTGCTTTCATATATGATTAATTAGTAGTACCTTTAATGAAATAATTGGTATTTTATGGTGTGATAAAGATGAAGATGTAAATGAATAATAAATAATATTGGAAAAATGTTAACCTTTTTTTATTTAACGTGATTTTGATTTTCTTGATACCATAATCTCGAATAATACTATTTTAAATAAACTCCAATATGCCAATGTTAGAACGCTTAAAAAGAGTTCTGATTAATTTGAAAAAGGGTAATTAAAAAAGTATTGACATCATTGATCATGTTCTACATTACATACCACTGTACATCGTGTTTATGACTTATTTAAAACTTAAGCATTATTTCACATTGTTCTTGCTGATGGTGATAACAAATGCACTCTTTGTCCGTCACGTCTATAGCTACAACAAAAACTGTGGACACGCATATTAGCATATGAACATTTATTAAACCGTTATTTACATTAGCATGTGCTCCAGATTCGGTTCGAGAATGCATACACATATGAAAATTATGATAATTTTTTTTACGAAAGTGAGAAATCCAATTGGCAAAAATGGAAACTTAGGTAGGATTTTGTGCGCTTCTTTTCACAAAAATGGTTTTGTTGCTTTGAACTCATGTTGCTTTGTCATGCTGACCTGAGCTGATTGTGAGTTGTAGTTAGAATCGAACTGTTAGAGAAGCCAACGATTGTTACATTGCTGCATCATACCTTCAAAGGCGTTGTGTGACCCATGCGAGTAGCCTATTAACAACATTTAAGTTTGCATAAAACCATACCAGGAAAACATTCATGACTTTCTTTTCTAAAATACATGTAGTTTCTTTTTCAGCGCGCGCGATGAATCACGATGCAGTTTCGAAGTAGGAAAAACTTATTTTATAAAAAGATCATACGTTTAGAAAAAGTTTACTTGGACACTTCAACAAAAGCTACCAAGACCGTTAGGCATAATTTTTTCTAAAGTTTTCGATTAAAATGTCATCCATCAGAATTTTGTTGTCCATAATGCTTGGCATTCAGTTGGGATTTCAGCTGGGGGAATGTACATCCCTTCAACAAACTTCGTCGGAAACAGATCAGCGTCAGCGTCGTATCGATAATTTTGTAGAATTCACAGATGACGGGGATCAGTTAGCATTGGAAAGTTTAGCAGCTGTGGGGAAATCTGTGAAAGATATAAACCAAACGCTGGACAAGCAAAAAGTTTCAAAAACGGTAATGATTTGTTTTCAACTCGAACAACTTAAGCCTACAATATACAAACCGCCGAAAGGAAAATGAAAGAAATTTCTCTAGACTTCTGCAGGACGGGATTGTTCCAATGTACAACAAGCCCTATATCCAATAATTCCTGTTATAATTGCGTCAGTGGTTGGCCTTGTTGGATCAATTATCATTGCTGCGATTGCAAAATTAATTTTTAAATCCATTTCCTCTCATGAAGACTCTGGGGATGGATATGATTCTGGGTAAGTTAAATTGTTACGGCATTACTTAATTCACTCAATCAAACTCAGACAAATATCAAATCAAATTATTTCGCGATGTACCCCAACTGTAACATATTTCCTTCAAATCAAACGCAGATATGGTTCGCCAGCATCAGCGTACGGACGCCGCTCGGGGTATTCCTTATTTGGTATGAACCTAGACAATATTGATTTTCTAAAATTAACGAAAAATGTTCTTTCTGCTATTGATAAGGTGTATTAACCTTAAAACTCTGCTAAGACAGCAACGAGCCATAACGAATAAATTATTATTTTTTCAAACAGCAACTCTCGTGGCATTTTTGATTTTACATGTATGCACCCGTGTAGAGATACATTGTGAAAAGCTTGACAAATGAAGAGAAACATAACATGACGCATAATACTACATAAATTATTCATTTATCTTAAGCTGAAGCACACTAAATGGATTTCATTGTCAATCCAGCGAATAAAAATAAGCGAGAATGTCTTCTGGCTAACAAGTACAACTCAATAAGATACCAG
>JAHZNA010004476.1:0-19719 GCA_027743935.1 Sinodicranocentrus sp. ZH6 | reverse complement strand
ACGATATGCAAATTTCTTTTGTTTTTGATAACAATGATATCAATTTTGATTATGAATATTAAGTAGGCTAGCCAGCTCCAATGTTAAAAATCAAAGTTGTCGTTAGAGAGAACTAGTATGATTACAACTGCAGTTAAACATTGTTAAGGAGCGCAGCTCTGTATTGTATTTCCATGTGTTGGTCTGTCTGTAAGTTTTGCGCTCCTTCTATCAAATATTTTACATAATTTAATAAAATTGTAAGTTTATTGAGAAACCAATTGACGCATCAAATAGTTCATATTTTAAACAGTTTAGCATGAATGGACACACAGAAAGACTTGCTCATTCTTTGTAATGTTTATTCGAAGGTTTAATTAGACACAATTCTGACATCTGACAATTGATATGACACTGACAGCATTACGACTAAGATGGCCATTGTAGTTTATATTCATTGTCATTCCTTATTCGAGAATCACGGAGGGAAATCCCTATACTCTGTTAAGGTTTCGAAAAACGTCTTCAAGATGCAAATACTAGTGATGGATCCAATAAGAAATGCAATTATCAAGATCAAAACTTTGATCACAGCCCATTTAAATTCTTTTCTTGTATCCAATCGTTCCTTGTGCACCACATATGCTGCAAAGAAGAAAAAAAGGATTAAGCTATCAATAGAAAATAATCGAATATTGTTTATCTTACATTTCGCAAACTCCCTTGTATTCGCAGAACAAATTAGCGCATTACTTTCCAGTGATGTGTAATCATCTCCAGAGTATTCTAACGTGATTCTTTCCGCACACTCAAATTTTCCACATTGAGGTACGCATGTAAAACCAGCTTTGAATTTTACCAAGGATCCGTACAACATTCCACCCCTTTTTTTAGAAAATATTCCATGTTCTTTCTTGCATGGTGGGTTGCTAAACTTCCAAATTTTGAAAAGGTTGACTATATCCTGAAAACAATTAAATTTGACTGAACTTGTTACTCGCAACTATCATTGAAGTTGAGCACATATACGATATGATAAGATGCTATCAAAAGTCTAAACTTACAATTTCCCCATTGTCCACTACAATTTCTGTGGGATAATTTGCATTGCATTTGAGATGAAAGATGTTTTTCCCATATGAGAGAATAAACTGAGATGGGATCAATGTGACATTGGGCTGATACGGGTTTATTATATAACCCAACTTTGCACATGAAGAAGGGATCCTTTTGACATGTAGAAACCGACTGTTTGTTATAAATATAAAAATTATAGCTCCTATGAGGAGAAGGATACAAATCAAAATAATGGATTTACAAAGAATATACATTTTTATAAAATACTTGTTTTTTATTTCATTCCAAGAATAACATTCAACTGCTCCATATTCCAATCCCTGCTCTCTGATACTGGAAAGTTGGGAATGAGGTGGTGAAAATGAAGCACTTATTTGCATCGTGTATTATCCCAATGTGGCTTACTTATTCTTCACCTTAGCGAAAAAAAGGTGAGATCAAGTGAAAAACAAGTACATTTGAACATGCCGAGTCACATGGAGAAAAATAAGTCAAGAAAAGGGAAGTAGCTTGTTAGTTGATAATCTCATTTTAAAATTTCACATACTCCAGCTAAGCACCTTCATGCTTACTTCTTTAGGTAGGCGTGTGGGCCAAGGAAATGGCAGAGGATGGAGTGAACTGAAGGAAATTGCTGATAAACGTTGTCTATCTCGAGCAGGCTTGTCGACAAAAGTCTCAAGTAAAAGCCCATGCAAATGATCTGCATAGGGTGTAAATGTCTGTGTAAAAGGGTGACAGGTTAAAATTTCGATTTGAAGGAAAATACCATCTGGAAAATACTTCTGGAAGAGAATTGTCTTGTTGGGTGCTTTTAATTTGATTTATTTTAATTTCATAATGATACATAAGTAAAATAAATTTTTAACTATGAACCCGTACCTCTTGAGGTAAGCAATAAGGAGGTCAAACTTGACAAATCTGACTAGAGACGACAACATCGATGAGCTCCTGGACATGTTCCCATGTGAAGGATTCCATTCGAACAGGTAAGTGGTTTTGGTGTACACTCTCCTCCATTCTGCTCACAATTCGAACTAGCAAATCGGGGTGGCCAGGGTCCTTTTAAGTAAATAAATATAAATAATGATAAAAAATATAAGTTTATTAAAAAAAACTTTGTAAAACAATGTTAAACAAACATTCTATATTTTACCCACCCGTTTGAGCTTTGATTTCCTCGACAAAAAATGTCATCATGAGGATAGTTCCCAAAATGACATGAATATAAATAAGCTTCATGGCTAATTGGAATTTGTTCTACTTTGTGTTATCAGCCTCTTATTCTCAATGTACACTGCTTCTTTCCAACTTCGTGTTTCTTTTCTTGCAAGCTATTATGATTGGCATTGGTATGTGATAGGGAAAAAAGTATTTTTTAAACCGCAACTTGTAAAATACCAACTTATTTATTCCGAGAATATTGAATGTTCATTGGATTTTTTAAATAAAGTAAATACTGTGTTGTATAATCTTGAAGTTCCCTTTGGTTTCATATTCGCTAAATTTACTGGTTTACGTGGAATTGGGAATAAATCGTGCATCGTATGTATTAGGGTTAACTTTGCAGATACTAAACTAGGTTTAATATATATCATGTTTTTGTTTTTATTTTTCTGGTTGTGGTAGGATTACGTTTTCTTACAAAGGAGCATCCTTCCATTTTTAATTTTCAGAAAAGGGAAAGGATAGTCCATCAGCGATCATCAGCAGAGTTTATTAAACGGAAAATTAGTTTTGATGATAAGTTAAATAGCTACTTGGCCATGGAAAAATGATACACTAGAGCAATTGAAGCTTTTGTTATTATGACAAAATATGATGCAAGCCTGAAGTATATTTATACGACTAAATTGACCTTAACAACTGAAGTAGAATATTTTTTCTGAACTGTCTGATCCATTTGTAAGTTTTTTTATGAGCCAGAATTTTATCCTTATAGGAATACGTTTGACGTTGAAAATTCTGTACTATTTGCATGGCTCTGTACTACACATGTAAACAAAGCCACTAAAGTCCCTGTTGTGAAAAAGTGGAACTAGTGTGTGGGTGTAATTAATGTGTGCAAGGATATTTTGGAATGGATATTTTCACATGACACGTTTCTATACCTGTGGTTGTGGTCAATTAAAAAAGGATGATACTTTCAAATGCTCTACCTGCCAAGTTACTTCAACCTCTGCTCCAAAGTTTTCGAATCTTTTTCAATTTAGCATATCCATAGCAAAAATAGTAGAGGGGAAGGTGGTCGTTGAATTTTTAACTTGGCAAGTGTAAATGAGCATTTAGTGATGAGAACGAGCCGCACAGTCACGAAGTTACATAGGCAATACCTAGAGTAAAAATCAAGAGACTGCAAACCTTGACATTCAAGCCGGAGAGATTTTCAAGTTAATCCTTTATAGCTTACATGAATGCATCTAGTTGCAAGGAACGTATTACGTAAGGAGCTATGTAAAGAACTTCACTCCAGTTTTTAATCCAGTTTATTCCAGATAGCTAATTGTAAGTTACTAGAGTAGAATTGAAAAAGCTCGTGGTTGCAGTTGTGCAACAAAATTATAATTTTGCACAGATTTCATTAGCAATTTAAATTTCATTCTTTGAATAAAAGTATTCATTCGCACATCCGCCTTCAACCTTGCAAACGTCATTCCCTAAGAATGTAATGTAATGCCAACATAATCCGTTTAAACCACACCACCCCAGCAGAAACCTGTGGACCTGCACCTGACTTAAGAATCAACAGGAAAATGGGAAGGCATACATGTGCAGAAAATTACATCGTTTAATAAATGAATATTGCTATGCATAATCATAATCACTTAATTAGATATAGAGGACTGAGCAATTGCCGATCCGAGTTTTGAGTTGATATCTTTGACTCACTTGAATTATAAATTAAATTCATAAAACTATTATTCAATTTTGTATGCACCGTCCTAAACGATTGACGTCAATGATGCCCTATAAAAATCGCAGTTTACTAGACCAGGTAACTATAGTATCATTAAATTCTGCCCAGAATACACTGCTACGCAGCCTTTTATATTCACCAAAAAATATTTTGGTAGAAAGTTTCAAAATGAAGCTACTTCACTTCTGTCTTATGTTAGTTGTCTGCATGGTCATAATTCAGCCAGTTGAGCCATGGAAGTTTTGGAAAAAATTGGCTAGAATTTTCAAAGGATTAAATATTTGCTTTGGTAAAGTTTGCATTTCAATTAGACGAGATGCGGGAAATCTCCAGTTTCCAAAATCTTGCTTTCCATCCGAACCAAACTCAATCGACTGGACAACTCCAATGGATGAACTTTCTGATCCATTTACGATCTCGAATAAAATTGTAACATTCAACTTTAGACATTTTCGAGGGAGTCTCTTGATCAAGTACAATTGTTTAAACACAATTAAACTTTTATGCCCGAGTTTAGAGCAGACTTTATATTTAAAAATTATTTTTCTTCCAGAAATGCAACCTACACAGGGCTTCCAAAACTCCAATTAAAATCGGAGTACTACTTACAGCCTTCCACTTCAGAATCAGAACAGGATCTCATTGTCAACGTCAAGTTGACTGGAGACGGTCAGTTTTTTGGGGATTATGAAGTTCTGAATTCTGGCTTCACAAATCTGCGCCCATTTGGGGAGCACAGTTATGGTGGAAAGGGAGTTTTCAGGATGTCCCTCGCTTAAAATTTCTGCCCAGTTACGAACTCCAGTAAGAATTGCTAACGGAACTGTGACCATCATTCAAACTGGATATGATTTACGATTAGATTCCTTCAAAGGAGGAATCTCCCTGAAAGGTTTGACTGTTGATGGGAGGAAGGTCAATCCTGTGAACCTGGAGGATGAAAACTTCCAACCAACTTTGGAATCAGCTTTAAGCCAAGATAGACGAATTCCATTCACTTTATTGAACGAGTTGCTGTTGGTAAGCTTGATGTCATTATAAATTACAAATTTAAGAAAAATATGAGATTAAAAGAATTGCACAATGAAGATAGTTGATATATGTTGTTAACATTTATAAAATTATGTTTTTGATTTCAGCCCTGCGTAGAAGACTCTCAGCAGTAGTTTCGTGCTGATTATATTTATACATATATACAATTTTTCTCTCTTCCATCCAACCCGAGTTATTAACGTGATGACAAGGATGTGATATATGAATAAATTTGTTGTGAATAGAGTTTAAACTTGCAGTTTTCCGTTTGCATTAATTTTCCCTCGAGTTAATTAATGCATTAATGCATTAATTAAGAGTCAACGGCTGGAATTACTTATTAGCCAATATTTGAATAAATCTCTTCATTATATAACTGATCAGTGATATATCTTCTGGCAGAGTGTAAGGGAAAATCTGTTTTGAATAGAAAATACATGTCGATATGAAAAAAATTTGGTATGGTTGAACACGTATGAAAATGAAAAGTTAAATGTTGTCCATTGCAAAGCCAAAACATTAAGCTTTTCTGCTACCATCCTGTCGAAAAATTAATGTCACGTCAGATAGTTTTGCTGTTGCACCAATTGATAACAGGCGAAGTCGAGTCCACTCATGTCACAAAAGAGGTTATGATGTTAGAAGCTGAAACTACAACTAAAGAAGATAAAATGAAAGCTTATAAAGCAGAGCTCATGGAAGAGAAGAGAGATAGATGTTTTGCTATCTTCCAGAAAGGCTTATTTGTTCCAAGCACAAGTACTAATGTACCTGTACTCTATGTTATCAGTACGATTCTGCATTTTTAAACATGGAAAGATAGGAAGGGGTGAGTGTAAATGCGTGAAGAGACGATTTGGGATGACAATGATGAGAAGGAAGAAGAAATGAAAATCAATAACTGGAGCAGGAGGAAGCTCAGATTGAAAAATGTTATATGGGAAAAAGGGGAAATACACTTGTGACAGTGGAAGCAGTCAGAAGATGATGGATCTCTATTTGTGGAGTGCATGTAGAGAGAAGACTGGAGATGCTGAGGGAGCATAAAAGACCTCATCAACGGTATATTAAAGGAACACGTACAAGATATATACTTCAAGCAGGATATAAAGCTACCGAAGTTGTTTTTATTTCGCAAATCGTGATCACACCATGATGCACGGAAAATGCCGACCTTGAGACGCACAGGCGCTTTATGCATGCATCCATATCGCACACACAAGTTGCATAGTAATGTGAAATGCATTATGCGCATGCAACATAAACTTTCATTACTATACAATACACATGATGAGACACTTACTTAAGCGTCAGTTGCTTTCCGTCAACAAGTAGTCCATTTATAATACTTTTTGATTGATGTATTGTATTCACAATTAAATTCTCATTATTCTAAAACTAAATCCTTCCGCTGCAAAAGAAGTTTAGTACAAGTTCAAAAGAAAGCATATTCAGGCTGTAACAAGCAAATATGGAATTAGCAGGATATAAAAAATCATCAAAGAAATTAAAACCAGTTGAAGAAAGTGACACTGACGATGAATACTCACTATTTACACCAGACAATGAGGACACTAGAATCTCTTCAAAGGTCGGTAAAAATATGGATCCGGACTGTAATCCTCTTCTTAATCCAGTGGTAAGCGAATACTACCAACTAGTTAATGCTACACATTTAATCTGACATAAATATCTAAAGTTTCATTTTATTTAAGAACTCTCTTGATGACTATTTTAGGTTCTGGAAGTCCTCTTTAAACACTGTACAGAAGTCCCTCAACTTCGAGAATGTCGCCTTGTTTGTAAACAGTGGCTAGACTCTTCAATGCCATTTTGGCGTCGTAAAGCTACTCTAGTGCTGATGGACGAGTCTCATGACAAGGATCCTGAGGAACATGAATATGGAAATTTATTTGAGTTTATGGATCTCACAAAACTCTCTCTAGCCGGGGCAAGGAACAATGATCTCATCAAACTGGTCAAGTATCCATTTCGAAAGTATACTTTGTATAAGTGGACATACGACAATGATGAAAGAAGGAAAGTCATGGTTGAAGACTTTTGGGGAACATGGGGGAGTTCCATGTATGCTTTATACTTTGATGACTGTACTCTCCAAGATTTACCAAGACTGGAGAGAGCTGTCTTCAATCAAACTCCGAATCTCAAGAAACTTGTGTACGTAAATTGTGACACGCACAAATCTCAAGATTCCTACGAAGGGGAAAATTCTTTGGAAGTAATTCCTCTTCAAATGGAGCAGAAAAACTTGAAAACTTTGAAGATATTGGGAATCGGAACTGATACAGAAACTTACAACATGTTTCCTCATGACTGGCCGAAATTCTTTTTGAAGTTTCCTTATGTTGAGGTAAATAGCAAGATGTTAATTATTCAAGTCAATATTACTTCATTTCCAAAAGTACGCTTTTCTCTTATTTTATTGCAGAAACTGAAATTGGAATTTGGAGATGAAAATGAAGAAGTAAATTATGGAGCTTTGAAGGATATGCTTGTGGCAGCTATAGAGGTTCGAAAATGGGACAAGACCAAAATATGTTTGAAATACCTGGACATTTTTAAATTGTTAGTTGAGCGTATGAAAATATTCAAAATATTTAAATTGCAATATTTTAAAAAATTCATACAAAACGAGATTCTTTTGCATTCTCCAGACACCTTGTTGAGTCATCACTATTTCCTCTGAATATTGCCATCTATTTAAAGGAAGCTGCATTTCCGCTAGAAACTTTGAAGATTGACATTGGCCAAAGCACTCAGGATGACGTGATGAAAGTTATTTTATCTGCAATCTCAAAAACAATTCAACATCTTGAATTATACCAAGGATTTTTAGGTACTGTTGCTATGGTCGGCTTTCCATACAATATTCAGATGCACTCTCTTCAACATTTGGAGTTAGCTGGGAGGGTCGTTAATGATCTGGACGTGCTCCGGTTCACTCCAAACCTTCAACGATTACATGTTGTGTTTTCCCACGAGGAATTCACAAAAGTTTGCCGACCCCTTCGTGAAGACTTATTAGAGGAAGATGTAAACATTATTGACAAAGCTCTGGATCTACCTCGAATGGACAAAGTCAATCTTGCCAGTCTCGAAGATTTCCGGTATTATTATCCAATCCAGGACAAGCATTTGGAGGTGTTGGGGAAGCTAATGCCGAATTTGGAAACTCTTCACGTGTTCACCCCTTTACAAAACTTTTACCTAATTTGTAAACAGTGGAAAGCCACCTTGAAGGTTTTGTATTTGTTTACGGAAGACAAAATCAGTCATAAAATCGTCGCTAAACTATTAGCTGGAGAAGAGGATTCCAACCAAGAGGAGGCAGATGATATCATCGAGAGTTTAAGCAGCGCAGCAAGCGAAGGTTAATAAAATATGCTGCTTAGCATCTTCTTCTGTGTATATTTATCTTCTTAATTGGAGTGCTTGCTTCTTTGCAGGAATGGAAAATTTTACCTGTATAGCGTGGGAAGAGCACAAAAACAAATTGGCACTCCGTGCCCATTGGTCTAGACTAGCAAGGGAAGAGGTGCTGCCAGATTTTCGTGTTTTGCAATTCATGACAACTAATTTCTAACTAGTCAACTGTTTCATTACGGATGACTGTTTACCAAAAATCAAAGTTTTAGCAGGGTAAATTGTACGATGATTTTAATTCCTTGTTATCTCATCTCATATAATTATTTAATTTAAGGCATATAATTTTTTTGAGAGTTTATGCATCTTTTTTTAGCCATGTTTGTACAAATAATTGTAATGAATGTGATATTTTATGTAACATGATGAATAGCATTGAGGGTCGCGTCGTAGTAAATTTTCAAAAATCTTGCCAAACCTTGTTAAAAAATATGTAGTGTTGCATGCATGCAAAGTTTTTCTTTGCTTATGATTCCATTATATATTATAATTCTTAAGATTATTAAGGGTGACCCTTTCCCATTCTCCTTGAGCTGTACATGATATCGATATCGATTTTTGTGGAGAATGCATGTCCAGTAGCCCAAAGCCCAATGACTTTACCACAAGAGCACCCAACTCTTGGCACATATTCTACCAAACTAAATTCAAACAATACATAGGAGAGAGCGGAGCCGAGTTTGCTGGACTCCTGCAGAGCTGGAGAAGGACTTTATGGTATGACCGTATCTCTTTTCTATTCACTTGAACAACTGGAAACTACGCAGTATGCTTTCACAGTCCCTAATTCCTATCCATCTATGTATGTTCTATGCTTACATAGTATATATCATTTTTCATTTCATTTGAAATTACACCAAAACAACCACTATTTGAGTCTAAAAAGGGTTTGCTCAGTTATCAGTTTTTTAAAAAAATCTTGACTGGACAAGTTTACTTATGAGAATTACATGTGTTGTGAAACAGCAAGTGCTTGTTGAGGTTGATGGTTCCGATATAGTGCTTCCTCTTTGAATTTTATTAAATATTGGATATAATTTTGGAGCGTTGTGAACATTCCAGTAGAAACAAAAATACATTGAGATGGTCCCTATCGCACTAAACACTGAAGGGATGGATGATCTACAATTTTGTTGAAACACTTTCAAAAATGTTGTCATTAATAACTGGATCCTCCCAGCTTACTGGAGAAACAAATAGGTTTACAATTTTGGGAGATGTGTGGGGATTGAGGGCAAGAGTTGTGCTTGGACACATGTGAATTTAAAAATATTTACGCATTTGAAAGTTTAATTTGGGAAGAGCGGAGACTACAAGTACAAGGAAGCTGAATCTGAGCATTGTACATAACTAATATAATAACCTAATAACTAATTTCAAATTCTTCCAATGACTTACCACAATCAGACTATTCCAGCCAGCTATTGGTCCTGTCATGTCTCTGGTCCTGTAAATGGGAATATATTTTTCCATCGCTTCCCTGGTTAAAGGTATAAATATGTCAGTTAAAAATGAAGTTGAAAAATCCTTCTTGTTGTGTGAGCAACCTGTTACAAATGTATTTTTCAGAATCCCGTCTTCAAATTCAGGCTCATCAGGTGTTCCGGCGTCATCACGACGTTGATAAAGGGAAATGGAAAGGGAGGTTGTTCGTGATCAAAATTACAACATTATAACGAACGCACTGCTAAAACTTGGGATAAGTGATTGGAGACTGAATGTCTCCAGGAGCCTTGGTTTGGTGTCCCTATCCTGAAAACGGATACCTTTATTCTTGTTAATGCATTGCCAGCTATGCTGATGGAAAAGTTTGTCCTATAGTTCATTGCGAAAATTCAGCAAATATTACTAGTTTGAATTGAAAGGTACCATAAAAATGAAATGTTAGTTGATATCTTCGAAGTTAATGTAAAATTATATGTGTATGGATTTAATTCAATTTTTGGGGTTGCAGAACTTGAAATCCGAATCTGGGGAGATGAGAAAAACAGGTGTTCTCACGGGATTCCCGATATTACGGTTAAATCTATCCTCCACTGACTGATGTGCTAACAGAAGTTACGCTCCGTAAAAATGAACATATCTGAAGTGAGATATTTATATAGCTTTTATAAAATTGCCATTGTTTTATTAACTTGGTTTGGTTAATCAAACTTGTGTATTTATATCAATGTAGGACACTATATCTGGTCATTGTCCATTAACTGAGAAATACATCAAAGAAGAAGAATACACACACGCTTGGAAAGTTGCATTTCCGGAAAAAAGAAGATAAATCAGACGGCTGGAAATGATTATGAAAATGGGACAATCCTCTGGTTCAAGTCTATCTAATCATGTGAATTCACAGTATTATAATATTTTGCTAACAATATTTTTTAAATGTATATTCCAGCCAAATGTTTATCGCTGACAGTCATCATTCAAATTTTATTTTCAGTTGTCCTGAAAATACTCTACAGATTGCATTGGGAGCTTTATAGTTACATATTTTTTTGAATGTGGCCAAAATGTGTACTCATACCAATACTTAAATATATATTCATGTAACTTGAAATTGTTGTAAGACTACATTTTTTCGTTATCTGATTAAACTAAGATTTTCAATGCTAAAGAGATCAGAATATGTGCATGGTTTATGTATCCGAAAGTGTTCAATTTTTTTATTGCCTGATTACAAGCTTCTATATTTTAAATTAATGCTCTCAGCATCCTTCCTTGAAGCCAGATTTATATTTCTGTAGAATAGTAATATATTATAGAATGGTGGTAAATTGTGTTCACAGTTGATGTAGTAAATTATTGCTTGAAAACTATTAGTGTACAATTAAATATCTTATTTTCCTACTTTATTCCATATTTTAAAATCTAGAAAGTTGTTCGGTATTTTGTCAGTTGTAGAGACGTACATTATTTTATAAAAATAACAGGTATGAAATGATCATAGAAAAATTCTGCAATTAGAGGCTAATGAACTCAAAAGTTAAAAGTTGACTACCTAAAAATGAACTTTTGGATGTTTTAGTGATTCGTGATTGATTAGCGATATTAACTAAAGACACGTGATTTCTATTTGGTCACTACCAACATCAGTGACTTAATGTGATAGATAACTCACTAAGCTGACGGTACGAGACTGAAAAAGTTGAAACACTAGTCTATACAGTTAATATCGCTTATGTTGTATGAGATGAGAATCACGAGAAAGTCCAGAAATAAATTTTAATCTGTAAATGTAGCTTATTTATATGTACAAGTATGTTAGTAAAAGGCATAAACATATTATTAATTATATGTATTATGTATTAACGTGAAAACACTCTCCATTATACGTTTTTTTAAATTTGTTAAACATTAAGAGTTAAGTAGAGAAAACTAACTAAGACTTCAACGTGAAAAATATTTTACTGAATTGTGAACCGTGGAGGGGAGTAATCGAAATTGGATTGAAGTACTTTACAAGTTGAATTATAATTATATTGTATTATTAGCTTATTCAATGAGAACATGAAGTTGTTCAAGCCTCAAGGTAGAGATACGTATGCATCGAGTTAATTAATTTATACGATTCTGATCTTGAATTAAAAACTAGTAAATAGTAAATACCACCGAATTTTCTGTTGATATAAATACCCACTAAAAGACTCTTGAACTGTGAGCAAGATCTTCATCAAAGCTTATGAATCCGAGATAAGAAATTTATATCTATCAAATTACAATTGTGTTATTGTTTGTTAATGTAATGCTTACAAGTGTTAGCTAGACTTTTCAAATATAATTTAAACCTAACATTTTTCATATAACTTTAACACACGATCACATAAAGTAATTCGTTTTTCTCAAGTTGAAATGTTAGTGCAAACTCAAAAAATCGGCAAAAGCAATAGATCCACAGTTCGTTGAAATATGAGATAAAAATACCCCAACTCTGCGCCATTCTTCAACGGAAAAAATGATCCACAATATACACAAAGTGGTTTAAGCATGTCAAACTGCATTTTCAATATTTTTCTATCTTTAGAACTTATTCCAACTACTTGCAATCCATTTTTCCTTTCCCTCAACAATTTTTCGCTGTCATGATATACCGCAATACAGTAAGGCAAGGCGACATAAATGAAAAAAGCACAAGTCAGTGAAACCATAGGCATCAACCAGTATACCGTTAGAGGAATCATGTCATAACATCTCAAAGTTGCCAAATTACAAAGTAAAAATATGAGAAACCCAACTCCCATCAAAATGGCAGTAAATTTTGTAACCGTGTATTCCCCTAATCCGTATGAAAGGCGTAGGTGGGAATACCACTTGAGGAAAAAGTGATCCCCTTGCCTTCCCACTGGAACATATTGCATTTGTCTGTAACTGCATAATAACAGCTCAATATTGTACAACATAAGAGTGAGAAAAAATGATAAGAATCGACAAGTTTCAAATACACATATCCAAGCACAAATGATCCTCAAGATTATGACAAGTATTGAAAAGGAAAAGTGACATGATTTGTCATTCTCACAGATTTCATTCACATGAAGAAGCTTTGGGAATGTGTAGATGAAAGGATCCGCTCCAACAAAAAGTCCTCCAGGCACAAGTACAAATGGTGTGACAGACAGAGCTACGACGACAAGTTGAAGACATATGGATATTGCTTTAAATTCATTCCTGTCAGCAACACCTCCTTGATAGTTTTCCATTTGTTTTAGCTGCTCACCTGTAAAAAAATTATATGCATCCAACTTGTATTTGAATTGAGGTAAATTGCAATGAAATCGTGCTATACATTTTTATATGTAACAATCTTACTAAATGATTGATAGGTAATTTGAAACCGGGCTAGGAAGACGGTATATATTTTTACATCCTGAATGAGTACATAACCGCTTGCAAAGAATAGAATACCCATCACACAAATCCCACATGCGATAACGACCAGGTGAGGTGGAACGTGGCTGTAATTGTAGACGACATTGAAGCAAGAGCCACATCCAATTAGTGCAATGACAATGAATAGGTTGAAATACCATGGAATATATTTCAAACTATATTTTCCTTCTGAAGTGAATAGCTCTGTGGAAGGCTCCCATTTTATTACAATTGGGCAAATCTTTCCAAACCAGCGGTATAGTATATCATGAAGTAAAAAAGCTTCAGAGCAACGGTATCGAAATGGTCTCCTGTTGTAGAGGAATTTATGTAGAGATTTAAATCCCGTCATTCTGACGAAGATGCTTTCTAACCGTGAGATATATGTTCTATTTTGTGGAACAAAATTTATTAGGGTGCTTACGAGTGCGGACAAAAATGTAGAATAAGTCTCGTTTTGGATTGGACTTGGCACTGCGGTGTTTACAGCCTTCAAATTTGTGGGGAAAAATTGTTATATTATATTTTACCATGTACGAATATAAGTCAGACATTTTATGGCTATTGAGAGGATAGGGAAATAAACGTTGTTTTAAGATGGTATTCAAATTTTGTTCATGCATTGAATTTATATACCTCAGACGTTTTTTTCAAGATCGTCTCTAGTTTAATATGAATGGCTGTTACGTCTGTATGTCAGTAAGTCCATTTTCCCAGAATTTGGGAACAAAGATTCTTCGAATTCCAAAGTATAGCAATAATTACTCTGCATATGTCTGTATAATCAAATAAATAGTAGTATTAAACGCGCTTAGATGTTAAATCATTTAGATGCATTGCTAGTTGGAAATCACACTAGTTATATTTTGTAGTGGTAGCTTGTAAGCAGTCTTCTAGAAGTGTGTTAGTGGTTTATTTAAAGTTATATGAACTTTTTCGAGCTTGAGCTTTAGACATACCCAATGCGGATTTTTGAACAATGCATGCAGTATATGTTTTAAAGTACTCACTCACAAACGTGGTATATATGAAGGAACTCACAATGCATAATATTAATATTACAATATTTCTGTTAGAATAGGCTAAAAAGTTATAATACACATGTATGATATCTCTTTTTTGCTTTCGAGAAAAAGTACCATGAATCTTGAATAATTTATGCGTTTAAAAACTTGGTAGAATCTACCATGAAAAAAAACCTGGTAGAATAGAATCTACCATGAAAGAAAACCTGGTAGAATCTACCATGGAGTAAAAACGTGATGGAATATATCATGGAGTAAAAACGTGGGGGAATCTACCATGAAGTAAAAACGTGGTGGAATATATCATGGAGTAAAATCCTGGTAGAATCCACCATAAAATAAAAACGTGATAGAATCTACCATGAAGTAAAAACGTGGTGGACTCCATCATGGAGTAAAAACGTGGTTGAATCTACCAGGAAGTAAAAACGGTTTAGAGCATTTTGAACATGATTGTGTGCAGTGCTTATGTGTTCAATCGTAATTTTCAAATGGACACGTGTCCAAAGGATTTATTTATAATGCAATAAACCATATGTCGTGTTTTGAGAATGGGATTTTCGATTTGGTAATCTTGGAACATTTAAAGGTTTAAAAAAATCGTAAGCATTTCCATCGTACTGACTTTTTATCAAATAAAAATTTATACATGCTATGTTGATTTTTTTATCCCCGCAAAACTAAAGCAGATTTTTGACATAACTTGAGAATCTTTAAGAGAGTTTAAACCATTTTTAAAGATATATATTCTATATTTTTACCTGCTAAGCTCAAATTTCAGAATAGTAGAGAGACAGAAAATCTCTGCAGTGAATATAACTGCAAGGATAGCTCTTACTGCTGCAAGTAATACTAAGTTGAAATGAGATAAAAGTATCATCACTCAAATCAACAGAGACTCGAACTAACGATGAAAGATGAAAGATAAATATAAAATATAGTACAACAATAAACGAACGCGAAAAAATTATAACGATTTTCGCAGCAAGCTTTATTCAGAAATTTATTTGTCTACAGTAAGCAGCTAAAAGTTTCAATTACAAAGCTAATCATGCAAATCCATTCATCAACACGAGATTTGAGGTGACATCGAAAATCGATTCTGCAATAGCTAGCGCCGTACATCCTCTTGCGTATTTCGTCTGTCCTAAAGCGAATCAAATTTTTGGACACGATCTTAACTGCTTCTGCTCTTCTTTTTGAATCAGATTTTTCTTCTTACTAGTATCTACAAAACTTGTTACTTTCAAGATAAGGGGCTTCAGCGAAATATACAAACATAAAATTTACTGTTATATTAACAGTCACAATAACAGGACAATAAATGTAGGCAACAATGTGAAGAGACTCATACATGGTGATTGTCGCATACCCACAAAATCCTGCTAAAAGAACACCCATTACGATCAAAACTGTGAAAAACGGATATGTAATTTCATTCATCCGTCAAACCAAAACTTGAACCATTCTGAAGATGTGCAACGAGGAAGAAAAATTTCTTAAAATTATATTTCTTCCATCTTGATTACTCCCATGGGCTTCAAAACAGATCTCTCGTACCCCCTTAAAACACATGATGCAAAAGAAAATCATAGATACAACCTCTGAACCACCGTAAAATACAAGAACAGCACTGTCCAAAAGTTGAATCCCAAATTGGACCGATGAAGTTGTAGCAAATCTATGCAAAATATGTTGCACCGGATCGTATTTTATTGCAAACGGGATAAACGAGCAAAGAAAAGGGAACATCAGAAAACCGATAGCAAACGCGTAAATTAACAATCCATCCCGAAATCCTAATCTATTTCTTTTAGTCAGAACCAACTCAAATCGCTGATTAAGAAGATAAATTGCTTCTTTTGCGAGTGTGACAATTATTCCACAAAAGTTAGTAGCCATAGCTGTTAAACAAGTGACGACCATGTAGAGAGTAAGCATAGTAGGTTCAGGAATTATCTTCTACCAATTTAGTATCCACAAAAATTCTTAAAAAACAAAAGCAAGGAAACAAGTGTTAACGGGGATTAACATATTTTTAATATTTCTGCATTGCCAAACATTCAGTCGAACAGGGCAAATGCTTTCTTTTGCTATGATGTAAAATGAAGGGACAGTTTTCTGTAAGAGAAAGTACACTTCTAAAACACAATTTGTATAAGTAACCATGGTGTGTATTTTTAATTAAATTTTGAACTAAATGAATATTGTTTTACTATACAAACGAACGCATTTGTCCTCACTTTCCGCTCAAGTAATATCATTAGCGTGTACTTTAGTACTTGTGAGATGCGTGCTCTAATTTAGTATGAGATCAGAAGTGATCCACTCGAGTATCATCTTGTTAATAGCTCTCGTATAACCAACCAACTCCAACCAGAAAGGGTTAAAACGGATTTTGAAGAATTCCTAAGCGGAAGACCGAGATCCAATTCAGTATCCAATCCAACTAATCCGATCTATGTAATTAATACTATCTCAAGAAACAGTACACCTGCTCATCATTCAAATTCCTCTCCAGTAGTAGGAAAGAAAAAAATATACACGTTTAATAACAGGAAAAGTGCATTTTCGCACCAGAATGAAAATAAAAACTTGTCGCCCAAAAACGAAACAGCTGACAAGAATCAAACTACTCGAACCTCCCGAAGAGCAACAACAGCCAGCTCTACTCCTGAAGTAAACTACAACAATTTGCAAGGTGTCCTTGACCAAATCCAATAACATGAAGAAATTTTTTAACTTAAATGTTTGTTCAAAAAATCAGTATAATTTTCTGTATAGGATTTTTAAGGCTGAAAAAAGTTCAAATCTACATAATCTATCCAGTGTTATAGATATTCCTATCCTGTTCAAAGCTTTATTAAGCTTAGGTCTCAAATATGTTATCGCTGGAAAGGTAAATTACAATAATACAAACAAAAATATTGATGAATGTGTACGTAAACTTGAATGGAAGGTTCATTTTAATTTAAATCCATCTGACGAAGTTAATTGTGATTTTAAGAAGTGGTAAACAGCATGTTAAGGATTTTCGTAATATTACAAAAGTGAAAGGTCCAAGTTGTAAAATACAATCGGAAATATTTGAAATTGAGCAGTTGAAACAAGATTTTAAAGTTATGTTAATGAAAAATACTGTAAGTTCAAAAAGTCAGATAATCAGCCAAACTGTAACTGAACTCCAATCTTTCTGTGTACAACATAGTATTGAAATAATTGAGGCAGATAAAAATGCTGGAATCTGTATTGTTAACTTATCCAACTACAATAACGAAGCATTACGACAACTGGAGGATACTTGTGTTTACTATCCATCTACTCAAACGCAGTTTGAGTTGTCAATGATAGAATTTAATGATAAGTTACGATACCTTGAAAAATAAACTTAGCAAACTCATCCTTCCGAAATCCGAACCAGCTAAATTTTATATTTTACCCAAGATTTTGATCACTTCCTGAAAGGAAAACCAATAAGTAGTACGTTTCAAAAGAACAATAAATATGTGAGTAAATTACTTGATTATTTCTTGAAACCTTGTTTACATGAAGTTTCCGATTTATTGATTGATACTCAACATTTTCTGCTTCTATTGAATTCTATGAAACTTGATCAAAAAAAATACATGCTAGTGACGATTGATGTTGAAGCTTTATATCCCAGTTTAAAAATTTCTGACTGCAAAAACACTGTATAAATTCGTATAACACATTTATGGATAAATGCACTACAATGCTCCCAGCTAATGAATGAATGGAATGGGTTAAAGAAAGGAAAGCCTGTTTTTCCTTTCAAAAAGCTGGTCATCCCGTTGCAAGGTGCTTTAAAAATAACCTGCGTGGCGTGGATGGATGCAACTCAATGCACCATTCTGTTATTAATGTCACATTTTTGATAGTCCTGAAAACAGTGAGTCATGCATGTAAGAAGGAAAGAAAGCTTCAGCTAAAGAAGAAGGCGAACTTCTTGAAACAACACTCAGTGGTGAAAAGAAGGTTTAATTAAGAATTTTTCCTGTAGTTATCAGAGGTCCTAAGTACTTAAGACGTACGCCATGTGTGACGAAGGTTCAACCGTTTCACTAATTTTTAGCAAGATAGCCGAACAAATTGGTTTAGAATGATCCACCACACCGCTTAGTTTACAGTGGACAAACTCAACAGCACAACGCGACGAGAAGTATAAAATTGTAGATGTTGAGATACGAGGGGTGGAGTTCAAGGATTACTTCAAAATAAAAAATGTACGAACATGTTACTGTCATGACTAGTTACATGAAGAAACACTAGAAGTACCTAAACCACGCTGTTTTTGAAAATAAAATTATAAATAAATGTTTTTATGATTTAGCTGTGTGTGTTCATTGTTGTGTTGGGGTTTGGCGGATAAAGTGCTCGCTTGGCTATATTTTGGGTTGATCTTCTGGCTTCTGTTTGTATTATATATGTCTCTGAAAAGGGGGAAGAAGAGAACTACTCCAGTTATCGTTAATGCTGAGTAATTTCAAGAGAGATATTTTCTTGTACGATGACAAACTGCAGAGCCCTCTAATGTTCGTATTTTAGTTGCATATATAGTTATACATAAATAGGTATAAATTATTTGTACACGCTTACGCTTGTGACATTGACATAATAGTGTTGAGAAGTGTTCGTCTCCGGAACAATTTGCTCAGCAGATTACAATAGCATACATCAAAGCATACAAAACATGTACTCATTCACTTACTCATATAACTATAACTATATACTATAACTGTGTAAATACATAACACTATGAAGAGTGTTAAGCCAAGTATTTTGATTATACAAGATAATATTGAGCAAAAGCTGCGGGAGGGACCTAAGACTGCTCCAATAGCTTTCAGGACTAAGTTAGGTTGGATTTTACACGGTAATGTAGGTTCCATGAAGAGAAGAATCGACAACGGATTTTCGTTCTGTACTGTAGAAGATGAAAATAAGAAAATACTACATCAATTGGTGAAAGATTCTTTTGCAATTGACGCTCTAGGAGTGAAAGTCGACAACAATAATTTGAAATCAAAGGAAGAACGAAAGGCTGAGTTAAAGATGGAACTGTTGACCGTGAAGGTAGGTGATCGTTTAGAAACTGGATATTATATGGAAATCGGATCACCCTGTGCTTCTAAAGAATTAATCTATGGCGTTTAAAAGGCTTCAGGGCAGTGTGCACAGAAAAAGTAAACTACTACTTGGAGAAAGGTTATGCTAGGAAGCTTACCGAGGAGGAAGTTACGACCAAGTGACCGACTGCTTGGTATTTGCCCCACTTCTTGGCTTAACACCCCAATAATCCAAGTAAGCCCAGATTTATTTTCGATGCGGCTGCGCAGTGGCATGGTCCAAGGTTGAACG